>JASCZW010001522.1:0-194299 GCA_034211315.2 Aedes japonicus | reverse complement strand
GCCCACGTCGTTTTGTACCAACCAGTTCCCGTGGTACACCATTTTTGCAGGATGAATTGCCCGGCATTCTCGCAACATGTCCTGCCCAGCGCATCCTTCCAGCTTTGTCACCTTATGAATGCGCCATTGAGTTGCCCAGATGGCGGTCATGTCGCTGCCGCACTCCATAGTCTCCTCCTGTACTCCACAAAGATGGTTCAATACCCGTCGCTCAAAAAGCTCAGGTGCTCGCAGAGTCTTCAAGCCATGTCCACGTCTCGTGCCGTAGAGAACAACCGGTCTTATTAGCGTTTTGTACGGATGCGCTGTGCAGGAGCAAAGTCTTTTTGACCGTAGTTGGCACGTGGAGCCCATCAATGCGACCTGACTTCACTAATCCACCAGCGGATCCTGGCAGCTGTGTGCGTTGTCCTGCTGGCTGGCTGATGAGCCGAGACAGACAAATTCATCGACTATCGAACTCATCACCGTCGTCGTTACACTGCCCAATCATGGGTCCTGTCAGGTACGCTCTGTTCCGCTTCGGTTCAACGTAACCTTCGTTTTGGGCATCGTTATCTTCAGCAATCTTCTGCTTCGCGCTTTTGGTCTGGTGTACTGTTCTGCCACCGCTTTGCAATGTTCCATACAAACAATGCCTGCGTGTCAGCAGCGGTGCTTCCGGCGAATCTGTTGCCAGGGGAAAATGGTGCCTCGCTTGTTGTGAATGCCGTATTCTTCGCGCTAAAACGATATTGAACAGGAGGCAAGAGAGACCATCCGCACTGAGAAGCCCCCTGCCGGGAGTTCGAATGAACACGATAATCCACCCGATATCCTCACGCTGGCACTGGGTTCCCATCCATCGTACCCATGGTAGGTCGAGGTCAGCTTCCCGAAGCTGTTCTCGTCCATGATCTTCCCCAGCTCATGTCGGTTGATGGTGTCTGTGCGGCGGCTGCAGGTACGGTGGATAGATGATGCCTCGTTGGGACTCTATATTGACTTAGCGCCTGGAGGGTTGTGAGACCATCCTTCGATGAAGCCCCAGCCTGATAACTTCCCGTCCAGTCTGCGCGCTTTGCTGGCGTGGCGACGGTCGCTGGAAGATGCGTTTGAGGATGAGTACTGATGAGGCGGCATTCAGGACAGAAATCGCACGATAGTTTTCACAGTCCAGCTTGTCCTTTCTTATAGATTGGGCAGATAACCCCATCCTTCCTCCTCCGGTAGCTGATCGGTATCCCAGATCCTGACTATCGGTCGATGCAGGCAAGTTGCCAACTTGTCCGAACCCATCTTGATAAGTTCTGCCCGATTCCATCCTCACAGCTGATTTGTTGTTCTTCAGCTGCTTGATGGCATCCTTAACTTCACCTATCGTCGGAGGTGGCACATCTCTGTCACTTACTGCATCAACTACGTCTTGGCCCTCTTCCTGTACTCCGTTCAGATGTTCATTGAAGTGCTGCTTCACCTTCCGGTCACCTCACAATCGTCCGTCAGGATTCTCCTATCATATCCCGACACATTTCGGTCTCGCGGCACGAAGCCTCTGCGGGATGCGTTGAGTTTCTGGTAGAACTTTCGCATTTCACCTCCTCATCCGGAAGAGCTGGGTCTGTTGTCATCGTTTCTGACACTAAGACGGGTAGCTTGACGCAGCATAAGTGCCTCTCGCTGCGTTCTTCTCATTCAACACATTGCTGACATCCCCGTCGAGCCGCCAGTTCTTTCGGCTTCGTTTCACATAACCTAAAACGCTTCTCACTACGCATCCTGATAGCTGTTTTCACGGTGTTCCAACAGTCCTCGAGAAGGGTTTCGTCGAGGCTGGCCCTCTTCGAGGCAGCGCAGTTTTGAGCGATCGCGCGCGTAACCTGCGGCGATGTCAGGTTGCATCAGTCGGTACCGAGAAGTTGTTCACTACGGAGAGTTTTGGGCGCATCTTAACCATCACTTGGTAGGTCAGAGTCGAGGGTTAGCGCTGGTAGGTTCTGACGTCGGTGATGTCTGAAGTGCCGGCCATCTATCAACACGTGTCGATCGGTGAATCAGGTGCACCGATGTGGGAGGTCTGTGCTGAAGAAGGTATTACGTACAGCCATGTTTTTGGAGGCGGCGAAGTCGATAAGTCGAAGGCCGTTTTCGTTGGTCAGCTGGTGTGCGCTGAACTTTCCAATCACCGGTTTAAACTCCTCTTCCTGGCCAACCTGAGCGTTGAAATCCCCGATGATGATTTTGATATCATGGTTTGAGGCGGCGGTCGTATTCACGCTCAGCTGCGCGTGAGAGGTGTGTCATCGGTACTGTGCGCGCAGGGTGAGGGCTATGCACGTTGATGATGCTGATGTTGAAGAACTGGCCCTTGATCATCAACCTGCACATTCGGGGGTTGATCGGCTACCATCCGATCACCAGCTTCTCGATGAAGCTGTTCCCAGCTCGTGTGTTTTACCGCAGCTCTGGTAGATCCATGGATTCTTCCCAGCACACCTCTTGCAGCGCTACGATGTCGAATTTGCGGTTCTTTAATTTTTCGGAAAGCACGCAAGTACTTCAAAGGAAATTGAGAGATCGGCAGTTCCACGTCCCGAGTTTCCAATCGCTAGTCCGTTTTCGTAGCCTAGGTCCATGCCGATTGTTCCGGTTTGAATTTCTTCCCTTGCCATTCCTTTTTAAGCTGGTGTCGGTTTCGCAAGGCCAACAACCAACCCCACTATCTCGCAGGGAGGACCATCGTGATGCGGCTGTTTAACAGTCTTAAGCACCACCAGGACTATCGACTTTTGTATTTAGTTTAGTTGTATTTAGAGTCCTGGGCGCACTAACAAGACGGTGACTAAGCACTGCTCTAACATGAAGAACAGACGCTGTTTCGGAGCCGCCCCTAACATGGAGAACAGACGCTCAAATGGGTGATGGCTTGGACTTTTACCCTTATTTTTAAAAAGCAGGGTGGCTCGCTTATGTCAGGGCTGCTTTCGGATATTTGTGAATTTTTTGAAGAAACTCAGCAGAGTCCAACAACTGCTCAGTCCCCCACATCCAAAACAGTCCCCGCCGCTCGTCCGGGGCTACTTATTCGTGTATTCGCCGGGTTGATTGTATCTCAGGCCCTGTAGAGTCTTCACCTACTCTACGGTCTTCCCGGATACGTACTCTAAGGTGTGTGAATCAAGTCATGATATGCAATATGTTTTCAGGTGGTCCATTTAAAGTGCTGAGGCCTATAGTATTGCACTAAATTTAGCTGAAAATTTACTATAAACTGAAAACTGCTTTATTGGAAACAAGAAGAACTATAACTATGGTGTGATTCAGCAAAATTGTCGCAAATGTCAGAATAAACATCTTTGTATAACATAGAAACCCCGTAAAAGTTGAAAATAAATGACTTATAGTTGAAAAAGCGAATTTCACTTAAATTTGAAATGATCGCAGTAGGCTTTGAAGCTGAAAAAAGTTCTACAAAGTTTTTCATAATAGCAACTAGCTGGACCTTCGGTGCAGAGAGTTCCTACGCCTGCAACTAAATGAATGAACAATGGTAGTTTTTTGGAAAGAGTTTTTTTTCGACTAAGCTTCTATCAGAAAATTCTTCTCACCCGAGAAATACACAGTTTGTGTTTTAGGTATCTGGATAATCCTCATGTTTGGTTGAAATTTGTGTTTGGAATCTCCATAGAAACATTTCTTGCATTCAAAAACACCTGCATGCCAATTTTGATTACATTTGCTTGATTTGTTCTCAATCTTCTTCTTCGTCTTTAGCATTTCAAGCTTATTGCTTTCCACAATTAGCTTATTGCTTGCCTCACAACTTAGTGTTCTTAAATGCACTTCCACAGTTATGAATTGAGAGCATTCGATGCCAGTTACCATTTCTGCATTGAGTATGATTGTGGGAGGTACAATCATCCGCTATGCCCAGAGAGTCGAGAGGTTTTCCTTAACGAAAAATTCCTAGATTAGACCGGGAATTGAACCCAGCCACCTCCAGGATGGTGTTTCTTTGCAGCTGCGCCTTTGCTACCGACTGAGCTAGGGAGGACCAGGGGAAGAACAAGGGAGGATTTGTTCTCAAGTTATGAAGAAATTTGTGTTTCATTTGTATGATAGCCCCAACCCCCACACTTCTAACAGGAGAAGGGGTCTTGAACTACCATAGAAACATTTTATGCCTCAAAAACCTCCACATTCCAAATTTGGTTCCATTTGCTTGATTAGCTCTCGAGTAATGCCCAAATTTGTGTTCCATTTATTTGAGAGCCCCTCTTCTCCCTCCTCATATACCAGAAGAGTCTCAAATCACCATGGAAAACATTTCTCTCCTTCAAAAACTTCCACATGTCAAATTTGGTTCCATTTCCTTGATAAGTTCTCGAGTTATGCAAGGATTTGCGCTTGATTTATATGACACCCCTTTTTCATAACGAGGAGGGGTCTCAAAGCAACATAGAACCATTTTTGTCTTCAAAAACCACCACATACTAAATTTAGTTCCATTTGCTTGATTAGTTCCCGAGTTATGCAGAATATGTGTGTGTTTGTTGCACGGGAGCCCTCCGTTAGACTTGATCAGGGTTTAATAACCACTGATTAACCTAGTCATGCCATTGTATGAAGGGCCAAAAAGGGGTTGGGTGGATCGATAGGCAACATCACTTATACGTATCCACAGGGATATAAAGAATCTCCTTTCCAACAACAAGATTGAACAATTGGTCAAAGAGCAAGCTTATCTAACCTGAGGATGCCCCAATGGGCGGGGAGAAGAGCCCGCCCTTTATTCACAAACTGTTAGCAATGGGTAGTTGGCATTTCCACTCTCCCATCCAGAGTGCTTCAATCGGGTGCCCTGATGGTCCTTCCCATTCCCATGAAATATTTTTATAATAGTGTATGTGTGTAAATGTATAATAGTGTAAATGAAAAATACTGTAATCACTCAGTATCATTATTTATGATCTCCCTTTGGTGGATCCTGAAATGTTAGAAATGTTGTAAAGTGTTAAAGTGTTGAGTTCTGTGGTTTCGCGCTTAATGAACGTTTGTGTTTTTTTCAGCGAAAGCAGCAATTTCCCAAAATCGTGATTTGAGGTATCCTAAAAAGTTTGTTAAATTATCCAAAAATAACATTTATACATTTTAATTTACTAGTTAGGGTATATGCGTTTAATGCAAGAAAAATTTAATTTCTTATTTATTATAGTACAACAAATTCATAACAAGTGCTGAACCCACCAAAGGCTGAAAGGCACTATAATAAAGAAAGAAAAAAAAAACAAATTCGCAACAAGTAAACAAGGTAAACAAAGCTCTAAAACCACAAATTTCCATTGAAATTCTCATGTCCGCCACTGTGCAATTGATGAATTTTGTTACTAAAAGAGAATTGGTGATTTTTTTGTAATATATTAGGTAAAGTAATAAGAACAATCTCAAGGATATCAAACAGCAGAACTCTTCAATTCCCTCCTCAGCCACTCCGATTTGCGTCAATTGAAAAACGGAGTACAGATAAATACGCCAACGAAAATGTGTTTTTCCAGGAGCATTGAGAAACGGGAAAAAAACATCTACGGTGCTCATAACGAGATTATAATAGGGACTATAAATAATTATGTTTACCTAACCTATAGACTCTAGTCCGGTTCGTTAGACAACGGCGGTGCGCGGAGTTTGCTGAAGGATCATCTCGCGCTTACGTAAATTCGATTCGAGTGGAATGATGACCTATGTACAATATTGTTCTTGGAACGGTTTTAATGGACTTGCGAGTGGAAATGCCGCACCACCGAAAATATAAACAGTCATCACTCGTGCTGTCGTTTCCAGCTAATTGAGACTCTCCTCGAAGGGGACTCGTCGGTCATTACAAACCGAGTGCACTGGATTTCGGCTTTTGGCATGTCAGTACATCGAACGCTAATTAAATGACCGCTGGTTTTTTTTTCGCTAGAAAAATGCCTTGGGGTTCAAACGAATCAATTGGCCATCACCGTCACTCGTCTTGTCGGTCGGTGCGAGGAAAGACAAAAAAGAAACAAGCCTAATCAATTTATGACCGATGTCGTGTGTTGGTGATCCATTGGTGATCTTCAGCCTGGCGAGACACTTCTTCTGCGATGGCCATCGATCAATCAAACCGCACCGAAGATGACGGCACTGAGCGTTACAAATAAACATAAATCGATTGACTAACGCGTTGACTGACTTTGCAATCCGAGATGGTGCGCCGAAGTCAATCAGTGAGTCACATATGGATGCATGCTTGCAAAAAAAACTGAAGGTTCTTTAGAGAGCACTCTCTCTCTGTGGGGGTCAGGTCACGAAAAGTAATTAAAAAAGTGGAGGAAAACGGTTCTAATGGTATCACATTCCGCACCGCAAAAGGACTAGGACTAACCGACCGCACCGACGCGTAAATCTCATTATCCCGACGAAAGACGAAAATAATTAAAAATTCAGTGCGCACCCGAAAATTAGACGTCCTTTTTTTCGGAGGTTCAAATTGCGGTCACTTTCTACAGGAAACGGCCAGCTCATTGTGTCGACCTCGGTTGGAGGTGGAAGTCACCCTATCTCAGGTAAATGAAAGAGGTTGGCCTTTTTTTTCCTCTGCGCTTGGAGGGCGCCACATGGGGAATGGAAAAACAATTAAAACTTGGTGGATTTTATTGTATGGGTCGCTCTGTTCACAATGAAGTAGGAGTCTTTGTTCACAAAAAGGGTTGAATATCTTAAAGGATCTCTTCCAGTTGGGTGTATATCCTCAAAGAATGAGTTTGTTAAAAAGAATATTATAATTTCATGTTGATATGTTTATCAGATATCGCATTTGAAAAAAAAATCAAAGTGACTCGATCATCCAAAATGCATTGTTCTAATAAACTGTCATATTAAAGGTTGTACTCGAAAAAAATGCAACACACTCTTATGTGTATAACTTTTTATTGCATGGGTAAAAATTTATGAAATTTCGAGTAAAACTAGTCTTAAGTCCATCCGAAAAAAAAAACATTAAAACAACAATGAAAATTGATGTTACAATAACTAGCTATACTACAATTTCACCATTATTTTTGTCATCAATATAACAATAATTTCACAGTAAAAATTATGGTCGATAACGATAGAAAACATGGTATTTGCCGTTTTCACAATAAAAAAAGGGGCATTGTTAAGTATCTCATCAATGTTCAAATTTCAAACTTTTCTCCATACATATTGAATTTGTTTGCGATAGTTTTTATAGTAGAATTCTTGACAATAATTCTACAGTTTGTCGAACGAACAATAATAAATATTGTTAAATTGTTGTTTTGCAACAATTTTTTTTTTATTAACTGTACAATACCTTTTTTTTTTACGTAAGACTACGTCTTTGTTTTCTATACTGGTGTTCAATTTAAAAAAAAAAAATCGCATTATGACCGTCACGAAAAGCGATCAGGTTTTCAGCGTTAACATATCAGTCATTCCTCACAGAAAATTCAAAATGTTTGCTCCAATCGATCGGAAATATTTCCACGCATCAACTTCAAAAGTGAATTGATTTCTAGCCATATTTTTTTGAAAAAAATATGAGCATGAGCATGATTGACCGCCCGAGGTTGCTACTCCGTTATTGCTAGATCAGTTGTTATTACACAGAGAATCAACAGATGAAGCTTGGGACTAACATACATCTTCAATGTGTAAAAACAGGTGATCTCAAACTAAGGCAATACCGGCGCCAGCCCCGTCCGAATGCAGGTCAAGTAAGGAAAGGGTAGGAATATGTTGACTCGCTTTATTGGAAGCCGAGAACACCTCTGCACTCCCACGAGAAATCACTGGGATTTTAGATAACAGGATTGGAAGGCAGCAGGGTTCTTTTTGGTTAACGATAAGCTGTCAAGTGAAAAAATTGAAAATTAGTACCGATATCCGATTTGAACCGATTTAAACCAACAGTAGGTATGCTATTGGGGCCACTCAAAAAGTGTGATTGTGGTTTTTAATAGAGAATACAAAGTGGTTTTTTAATAATGCTGAAGAACCGAATTTGACCGGTTTAAACCAACAGTAGGAATGCTATTGGAGCCACTCACAAAGCGTGATGGTGGTTTTCATTGGGAAAACAAGTCAATTCATCTCAACGCCTAAGAGCGAACTTGGACCGATATACACCAACAGTACAGATGCCGCTGTAGTCACTAAAAACATGAGGCAGTGGTTTATTTGCTCCAAGATAGGGTGGCTCGACGAGCATGACGAACGAATAATTTGGATCACAATTAATTATGTATTCACCACCGACCCATCTTACCCGACTAACCACGACTTTTTATGCTCATTCGATCACTCGCGCAACGAACAATAGGCAACCGAAACAATAGACAAAACGCTACGCCCGATAACAAAATATTGCGGAACGAATGTTGACACAGCCGATTCAACCAATAAAACTGATGGTCGAAGCAAAACTATCATAGATAAATTTTATTAATATTATTACAATAGGTAACAATTACCTGTCTTGCTCCTTCTCCTTGTGAGCACTTACTACCTCACGAGTCACCTGTACTCAACTCCGCAGGCGTCCGTACAGTTCACTTAAATCGTTCCATATAATGACATCAAAACTTTTCCGCAAACAACAGAACGAACACTCTTTATGTATACATTCTTTTGAAAAAATTATAACTTTTAAGCCATGAATTAAAAAGTATATTAGCTCCTTCAGGCCTAAGGGATCGTATACGACCAAAAAAAGAAAATCACAGACTGAATAAAAGTGTCCACTCCGGAAAATTTTTCCTTCATCAATTCTTCTACCTGGAAATATAAAAAAAAAATTTAAGGCCTAATTGACGACTTAGAACATCCTAAATATGAAAAAGTTCAGGAAGAAAAAAAAACCTAGTTATGGTATGAAGATTTGTTTAAGAATATGGTATTGTTAAATGTTTGGGAATAAACGTTAAATATTTTTGTGTCTTTCAGGGATTTTCTAGGTTATCCAAAATACACTGTAGTTCAGAATTTAGGATCTATTGTTTCAACAGCAGCTTTAATGACAATACAAGATTATGATGTGTATTCAAACATATTTAATGAACATTTTGGAAGATCCACAGTCAATATTTGATAATTTTGTGATGTTCTAAGTCATCAAAACTGTCCTTGATCTAAGAACTTAAGATCTACAGCAGTAACTACAGATTTTTGGGCTACACAAACTAACGCTACGAATTAAACCATACTCAGAGAATATTTTAGAATGTAAAAAAACATTACCAAATAAACTGAGATAATCGGGGTAATCCAAACTGTCCTTGAATTCCTAAAATAAGGTCTACAGTAGTAACAGTCGGTTTTTGGGGTATGCAAAGGAACAATATGTATTTAACAATATTCATTGAATAGTGTAGAAGGTCAATAGACACAATGCGACCATCTTGGGATATTTTAGGCCTTTCAAACTGCCCCGTAGTTCATAACCTAAGATCAACAGTTGTAACAGTAGCTTTTTGGGTTATATAAGTTGGCTATATGTGTTAAAACATATGCAATTAATCTTTTGGAAGGTTTACAGTCAATATTTTATAACTGTCTGATCCTCAAGGTCATCAAAACTATCCTGGTGTTCAGAACTTTGGTGTTATAGTTGTAACAGTATTTTCTAGGTACTAGAAAGTTACAATAAAATTGGGGCTTCAAATGGTGAGTTGGCAATTTCTAAGGAGAGTGCGACCGACCTCTGGTCCTCACAAGTTCCTACCTCACGCCTCCACGAGTCATATGATCACAAAAGACTGCCAGCTGAAACATGGAGACGCTGGTTGGCGTAGCCTGGGCAATGTTGTCAATCCGACAATAGCGAAGTGAGGGGGTGCGACCGGTAAATCATATCATAATTTTCCATTCTCATATCTTTCAGGTCTTCCAAGTCATCAGGTATTATAAAATAATTTAAAATTTAAAGTTCTTTTTTTTTCTCATGGCTGTCATACATTGCCTAAGTTTTCTGATTCATAATGGGTGCGTAAGTTTTTCTACAATTGCAACAAAACAGCAGTTCGCACGCATGTAATTTTCAGTTCATATTATAATATCCCTTCATTTTATATATATTATCATAAAGGACATTGTTTATTCATAGCCATTATCATTCATCTCTATCATCTTTATCATCATTATTATCATTTTTATCATAACTTGTGTTTCGTGATTTATATTCTAACATAAATATTTGCTTGTTACAATTTCACCTTAAAGGTTATATATACTTTTAATTATTTTGACCTTTATGTCAAATTATCATTATGATTAAGAAGTATTTAGTACCTTGATTAAAAGAAGCTGCAACGGAACCTATGGTAGGATTTTGTACTTATTACCTAATGTGTTTTTCATTTCCTGTTTGCGAATAGACCTTCTTCCAAATCTGAGCTGGTTTGATTCGTTCAGCGCTGTTTGCCATTCGGCTAGATCAAACACTACAGTTACAGTTCAATTTTTGGCATTACTGTACCATAACTCACAGTATCATTATATTTGATGATATTGTTTTATCGATTTTACTTCATAGATGATTTAACCATTGCTTATTGTTTTTTATGTCCATTTGTCTTTAACTTTCTGTCAATTAAATCTTCCCTGCTTTCCCAAATCAGGAGCAATAACTATTAGGCCAGCAAAAATAAAAGCGGATTCATGTTATAAAATCAACATCAAGCTGCAAATAGTGACCATGGCAACAGTAAATTAAAATGTATAAATGTTAGTTCTGTAAAATTTAACAAAATTTCTCAGGATATCACAAATCAAGATTTTGGTGAAATGCTGCTATCAGTGAAAAAGAACGAAGACGCGCTCAAGCGCGAACCACGGAACTCTACACTAAAACACTTGACTACATTTCTTGCATTTCAGGATCAACCGAATGGAGATCGTATATAATATATCGTTTATAATAATATGAATGATTGGATTATTTTTCATTTACATAAATATATACACTATTATATAAATAATTCATGGGAACGGGAGGGACCATCAGGGCACCCAATTGAAGCACTTTGGATGGGGAGAGTGGAAATGCCAACTCCCCATTGCTAACAGTTTGTGAATAAAGGGCGGGCTCTTCTCCCCGCCCATTGGGGCATCCTTATGTTAGATAGCTTGCTCTTGTGACCAATTGTTCAGTCTTGTTGTTGGAAGGAGATTCTTTATATCCCTGTGGATACGTATAAGTGATGTTGGCTATCGATCCACCAAACCCTTTTTTGGCCCTTCATACAATGGCATGATTAGGATAATCAGTGGTTATTAAAGCTTGATCAAGTCTAACAGAGAGGAGAGCCTATTGCTGTCGGACGTAGTTTCCGTGCTACAATGGGTGGTAGTACATATCATACATCATACATCATACATCTATTGAAACATGTTGTGTTGCTTGGGTACATTCTCGATGTGTAAGAACTGGTGACCCATTATGAAGTAATACCGGCGCCGGCTGTGCCCGAATGCTAGTCAAGTAGGGAATTGTGAAGGAACGTGTTGATGAGATTCTCGCTTTGAAGGAAGCCGAGAAATCCACTGCACTTTCACGAGAAATCACTGGGATGTTGGATAGTTGGGAAAGGACCCAAAGTATGTAGCTGGCACTATTTGCCAAAAGCATGGGACCGCTCCAACATGCAACAGAACATCGAACGCCAGTGGCACTACGCTCTGAATAGTGCGGCATGCCTGACTAGAAGAATATATCTAAATATTATCAGATTATGTTATGTTGTTACACTAAATTCTTCCAACACTGTTTGAAACAAATTTGATGCAGGATGTTGTTAAAATAACTCAATTCATATCAAAAAATTCTCATGTCCTAACAAAAAAAAACACATTTTGTTACAATTATTTAAAAAAATAACAAGTCAAGTTGTACATTTCAGATTAAACTTAACAAGATTATAACACCGTTTGATGCAAAACACAACTCAATCAGTTATTAATCATGTATCTATTCTATCGTAAATAAAAACACTAATAATTTTCAGTTTACTGAACAGCTGCTAAAATGAGTGGTGATCAAAATCACTATTGGCTTATAAATCCTTATAACATCATTTAAAATACATATTTTTTTCTATTTTCTGTTTCACAGTTTTACTCACTACAAAAATATTTGAAAACATGTTCACGTATATTTCCGATAATCAAAAATTCGCTCGTGTCAATGATACGCTTCGATTATGAATGAATGCTGAAATATTAGATAAGATAGGTCAAGGACAATTAAAATATATTTTGCTTTGTAAACTAAAAACGCAATTAGATTAAAAGGATATTATAGCTGGATATGTTTACAACAAAATGATGATAAGAACTTGCAGAGAAGCATACAAGAAAAATTACAATGTAAGTAGGAAAAAGTTTACTGTTCTAAAACAGTGTTTTGGTCATAACTTAGAACACAATGGCTGATGTGATTTATTTTGTATAACTGAAAGTTATATAGAAGTTATCCAACAGAAACTTTTAGGTAAATTGTATTGAGATCAAAACGCTGTACATAACATATGTGTGACCCCTTCTTGAATATTGTAGCGTAGTTTGGTCTCCATATCAAGATACACATGCAAGCCGTATAGAGTCAGTTCAAAGACAATTTTTGTTATTTGCCCTACGAAAGTTAGGTTGGACGACTTTACCTATGACGTCTCATGAGTCACGGTGTATGTTGATTAACTTAGATAGGCTTAAAAAAAGAAGAGAATTTGCAATGATAGCTTTCCTGAATGATGTTATTATGCAGAGAGTAAACACACAAGAGATTTTAGAAAATCTTAACTTCTATGCTCCCTCTCGCTTCCTAAGAAATAGACAATTATTTTACATAAACAGTCAAAGAACAAACTATGCAAAGAATGGGCCTTTAAATAGGATGATGTCGTGTTATAATAAGTATTGCGATTTAGTAGATGTGACAATGAATAAAAAGAGCTTAGGAAAATTTTCTTTTCACGGTTAGGGTAAATTAAGATATTACGAATTAGACTTTAAGTACTATTTGTAAAACAAAACTGGTCTACAAAAGATTGACGCCAAATAAATAAATAAACCAGTGCGTAGCTCTTAAAAGTAGACAACATTAATTGATGGCAATTTTCAAAAACAGAGCAACGCGCTTAGACCATACAGGAAACACGGCGAAACGTTAAATTACGTCGAATATATAGATTTTATAGAGATAAAAAAAAATTTCAAATTTTGTTAAACTTTTGTTAAATATTTACACAAACAAGAGGAGGGTGGTAAACTTAAAACGGAATTTTAACAAAACAAGTTCTACATATCACAATTTGTAAGTTTTTTGTTAAATTTTTGTTATGCTCTTCTAGTCGGGTGACCTAATCACCGTGAACTTGAAAATGATGGTGATAGCTTTTTCTTCCTGTTTAGGTAATAGTTGCACTAGAGGATCGATCATAGCATTAGCAACTGATATTGATTCTATAGATTCCTACACTCATTAGTTTGGTACCGACCGGGGGAAACTTTGATCTATACCCAATGCTTTCCATATCTCCAGTCCCTTCAATTACTCGCAATATTTTGTGAAATAGTGGGCGGAATATTACAATTTGAGATAATTCTAGGCAGTCGGTTTACTAAAATTTGGCAGATCAACAGAAACTCGATGGGTGAGTGACCACCAGGTACTTTATGGCGAGATGCAGGGAAGCGGACCGGAAGAGTTAATTAGCAAACTCCCCCGACCCTCTCAAGGTGGAGGCAGAGATTTTTAGACCCAGAGCTCCATGCCAGTTTCCGTTAGTTTGAGTCCTAAAACCACTGAATATTGTATTTTGACCGCTAGCGATTTGCATTTTTCTTCACAAAGTGGCATCAAACATTAAAATTTTGATATATTTTGAGAATCACTCAACGACTGCCCCAGATTTAAATGTTCTAAAAGCATTTGGCTGAAATTTCTAAGACTTTAACAAACAACTTTGCACAAGAAAGTGTGCCGATCCGACTTCACCAGAAAAAGTTAAGACCGTTGAAAGGCAGCATATTTTAGCAATAAAACAGCATAGTACAGTAAACCCCCGGACATGCGCGGATTCCCTTGATGGTGGTCTCTAATGATTTTTTTTTTTCATCAGAAAATATCTCGTGATCCTTCATATACAGGAAGTTACTCAGCAAAGCTGTACAGTGTATCAAGGCCTTCGGGATGATATACTTTAAATTTCAGAAAAATCTCACTACGCGGCGCTAGTGTGCATGTAAACTTACTTTATACCGGAATCTCGAGATCCTTGACATATAGGAGATTGTATCTTCGACAAAGATTCTTGGTTGATGAGAGCCTTTCGGATGGTGTTAGCTATAGTTCAGAGCTCCTCCGCTACTTGGCACAAGCGTACATGTGAACTTTGTATATAACCTGTATTTTGAGATCTAGATCGTGTATAACTTTACTGTTTTCAGGAAAGTTTGTTGTAAAATTGTAAACTTCCAGACGTTTTGAAGAGCGTTGAAGCCAGGAAGAAGAAGAAGTGAGATGGTTTCATCAAAAACGATATTCGAGGAGTCAGAGCTATAAGAATGGTGCACACATTAGATCGGAATTCGTTCGCTACGTGGAGCTAGTATTCATGTGAACTTTTTTCAATGTGTGTATTTTGATCATCTCAAGATCAAGATCATCTACGAATCCATTGCAGAGTGGTTCAGATTGCAAATTTTGATGTGAATGGAAACGAGGGTTGTCCTTATTTTCAGAGAAATCGAAAATCAAATTTTTTTATTTGCAGAAATAAAGGCATATATTATCCAAGAAAGCTGTAGAATAAATAATTTCAAGCAACTTTGATGGTATAATTTTTTCTGTGCCTTTTGATATGACCGAATTAGTGATTTTTTTTCCCAAATAGCAAAGCTTGTCCCTATAAAAATCAGTTATTTGGCTGTAACTTTTTTATTTCCAATTTTTCAGCAAAGTAGTTTTCCATTGATTCTTAAACAATGAGAGTTACAACTTTTGGTGTGTTGAAATTGTCTCTATCGTATGTCCAACAAAAGTTGTAATGGTTTTTGTAAACACAATAGCCCTTTTCAAATGTTGTTATTTCTAGTTGGGGCAAACCAAAAAATTATTTCATAAAAGCGTTTGAAAGGATTTCTATTAGGGAACGTCCATTAATTACGTCACGTAGCAAGTTACTTTTTATAACTACCCCCCTCCCCCCTTGTCACGTTTTTTGTATGGACTTTAATTTTTATTGTATTTTCCCAAACCATCCCTCCCCCTTACTGCGTGATATAATTAATGAACCTTCCCTTATTGCATATCATGTCTGAAAACTGGAGATAAGTTATTTTTTAAAATTGAGTACAACATCGGCAAGATTTAAACGTCAAAACTTTCATCTTTTCAAGTTATAAAAATCATCTGAAAACAACGCGATTGGAAATTTCGAAATATTAAAGTTACAGCAAAACATTTTTTTCTGTCAGGACACTGGAAAAAATACTCTTATTCGGTTATATCAAAAGGTACAGAAAAAAATATACCTTCAAAGTTGCGTGAAATTATTTATTCTACAACTTTTTTGAATAATGTATGCCTTTACTTCTGCAAATAAAAAACTTACATTTTCGATTTCTCTGAAAATAAGGACCACCCTTGTGGCAGACAATTTTGCTCCAAAACGCCAAACTTGGGCGGAAAATGTATCTTTACAGCTAAATTCGCATTCTGGACCACTGTGCATTGTTTTCAGGAAGTTTATTCAAGTAATCTTGGTCTTCCAGACGGCCGACTTCATAGTTGAGAATTATTTCACTGCGTGGCACTGGTCTGCATGTGAACTATGTAATGAATGTTTATCGCTTATGCACATAAGGGAAGGTCCATTAATTATGTCACGCAGTAAGGGGGGAAGGGGGGTTTGGGAAAACGTGACGATCCATACAAAAAAATTGATTGTCCATACTAAAACGTGCCAAGGGGGGGAGGGGGGGTTAAAAAAAGTAGATTTTTGCGTGACGTAATTAATGGACGTTCCCTAAGAGGCTGATTACCCCAATATGGGTATTTTTTGAGACATTCTTCTGACATCTTCGGGATAGTCCTTCAGAGAAGTTTCTTCACAAAACTTCGAGTAAGTCCTTCAAAGAACTTTATGGAAGTTCTGCAAAGAACATCAGGAAGTTCTTCAAAGAACTTCAGAGAAATTCTGCAGAAAACTCCAGGGAAGTCATTCAGAGAACTTCAGGGTAGTTCTTTAGAGATCAGCACAAAAGTGTTTCAGAGAACGTCATGAAAGTTCTTTAAAGAACTTCAGGAAAGTTTTGCCAAGAACTTTATTGAAGAACTTTCGGGTAAGTCGTTCATGGAAGTTCTTCGGAGAACTTCCCTGCAGTTCTTAAGAGAACTTCAGAAAAGTTCTCCATGGAACGTCAGGGAAGTCTTTCATAGAACTTCAGGGAAGTTTTTAAGAGAACTTTAGGGAAGTTCTTCAGAAAACTTCAGGAAAGTCTTTCAGAGAACTTCAAGTTCTTCCGAGAATTTCAGGGAAATTTTTAAGAGAACTTCAGGGAAGTTCTGTGAGAACTTCATGGATGTTCTTCAGAAAATTTCTGGGAAATTTTCAAGCGAACTTCATAGAAGTCCTTCACAAAACTTCGGGTAAATCCTTCAAAGAACTTCATGGAAGTTCTTTGGGGAACTTCAGGGAAGTTCCGCAGGGAACTTCAGGGTTGTTTTTAAATGAGTTTTCTGGAAGATTTCTGCAAAGACAGCTAACTAAAAACTTCAGGTTAGTCCTTCAGTGAAGTTCTTCACAAAACTTTGAGTATGTCTTCCAGAGAACTTCGTGGAAGTTCTGCAGATAACTTCTTGAAAGTTCCTCAATGAATTTCAGGAAAGATCTGCAGAGAACTTCAGACAAGTTCTTCAGGGAATTTCAGCAAAGTTGTGCAGAGAACTTCAGAGAAATTCTTCAGAAAAATTCTACAAAGAACTTCAGAAATTCTACAGAGAACTATAGGGAAGTCTTGCTAAGAACTTCAGGGAAGTTCTGGCTGAGAAATTTGGGGAAGTTCTCTCAGAAAACTCCAGGGAAGTCTTTCAGAGAATTTCATGAAATTTCTTCAGAGAATTTTAGGAAATTCTTAGGGAAAATTGCGTGGAAGTTCTGCAGAGACCTTCTTGAAATTTGCTTAAAGAATCTCAGGGAAGATCTGCAGAGAACTTCAAACAAGTTCTTCAGAAAATTTCAGGAAAGTTCTGCAAAGAATCCTCAGAGAAATTCTGCAGAGAACTGCAGAGAGAAATTCTACAGAGAACTTCAGAAAAATCTCTCCAGAGAACTATAGGGAAGTTTTTCTTAGAACTTTAGGAAGCGCTTTAGAAAACTTTAGGGAAGGTCTTCAGAGAACTCCAGGGAAGTCTTTTAGAGAACTTCATGGAATTTTTTCAGAGAATTCTTCAGAGAACTTCATGAAAGTTCTGAAGAGAACTTCAAGCAGGTTCTTCAGAGAACTTTAGTGAAATTCTTTAGAGAACTTTAGAGTAGTTCTTCACAAAACTTCGGGTTAGTTCTCCAATGAACTTTATGGAAGTTTTCAGCAGAGAACGCAACCAACTAACAACAACGGATTAGTCCTTCAGAGAAATTCTTCACAAAACTACGGTTAAGTCTTTCAGCGAACTTCTTGAAAGTTCCTCAAAGAATTTCAGGGAAGCTCTGCAAGGAACTTCAGGGAAGCTTTGCAAGGATCTTCAGAAAAAGTTCTTCAGAGGACTTTAGAAAAAATATTCAGAAAACTTCAGGGCAGTTTTGCAGAAAACTTCAGGGAAGTTCTTCAGAGAACTTCAGAGAAATTCTGCAGAAAACTTCAGGAAAGTCTTTCAGAGAGCTTCAGGGCAATTCTTCAAAGAACTTCATGGAAGTTCTTCACTAAACTTCAGGAAGTTTTTCAGAGAACTCTTAGAGAATTTTTAGTAGAGAACTTCAGAGAAGTTCAACAGAGAACTTCTGGAATGCTTTCAGAGAAATCCAGGAAGTTTTTAGAGAACTTCAGAGAAGTACTTCACAAAACTTCGAATAAGTCAGTCAGAGAACTTCATTGACGTTCTTCAGAGAACTGCAACTAAGCTCTTCGAAGAGCTTCGAGGAAGCTCTGCAGATAACTTCAGGAAAGTCTTCAAAAACTTCAGTGAAATTCTTGCAGGAAGACTTTTCAGAGAATTCTCAGAAAAGTTCAAAGATTTTCATGGGAATTCTTCAGAAAATTTCAGGGAAGTTTTTCAGATAATTTCGGCAAAGTGTTGCAGAGAACTATACGACTGTTTTTCAGAGAACTTCAGGAAGATCTTTGAAGAACTTCAGGATATTCTACAGATAACTTCAGGATTTTTTTCAAAGCATTGCAGGGATGTCGCACGTTTCAGAGAACGGGATCTCCTCGATCTTGACGTTATAATAACTACATAATGGAAGCGAAATGAGTCCTATTTTTTTTACATATGATGGACTTTGCTTTTGTCATGATGATGGTGGCTTGTTTAATGAAATAGGCCTTGAATACGAACTCGAAAAAGTGGCGACTATTCACCCATAGCTTGTCAAAAGTTTTAAAGCTCTTCTGCTGCATAATGGAAATGAGTATCCTTCTTCTCCAGCAGCACTTTCCAAATTGCTGACGGAAAATTTTGATTGAACTAACTTGTTACTGGATTCCTTGTGTTATTCAAAATATTTTTGAGAAGTATTCCATATAAGGGTGAGCAATATTTGGCGATGAAGTTATTTTGTCGAATCTATAAAGAGCAAATAGGTGCTGCAGTGAAACATGACGTACACAAATGTTTACGTTAAACTGGTTTAAATGTTTGATTTGTCCTCGTATAGCAATATAAAATTACATACTAACCTGAAATTCTCTGTAAAACATCCCTGAAGTTCTCTGAAGAACTTAACCGAAGTTTTGTGAAGAAATTCTGTTTAGTTCTCTGAAGAATTTATGTGTAGTTTTCTGAAGAACTTTCCTGAAGTTCTCTGAAAAACTTCATTGAATTTCTTTGAAGAATTTCCAAGAAGTTCTTTGAAGAACTTCCCTGAAGTTTTTTGAAAGACTTCCGTGCAGTTCTCTGAAGAACTTCCCTGAAGTTTTTTGAAGACTTTCCTGAAGCTCTTTGAAAACTTTCCTGAAGTTCTCTGCAGAACTTCCCTGCATTTCTCTGAAGAACTTAGTTGAAGTTCTCTGGAGAACTTTCATGAAGATCTCTGAAGGGCTTATCCGAAGTTTTGTGAAATACTTCGTTGAAGTTCTCTGAAAAATATTCCTGAAGTTCTCTGCTGAACTTTTTCAAAGTTCTCTGAAGAACTTCTCTGAAGTTCTCTGAAAAACTTGGTTGAACTTTGTTCCATGAAGTTTTTTGAAGGACTCACCCGAAGTTTGGTGAAGAACTTCTAAAGTTCTCTGAAGAACTTCCCTGGATTTCTGAAAGCATTCCTGAAGCTTTTTGCTGAACTTTTATACATAATTTATGGAATATATGAATATTTGGCTGCGTAACGAGCCGCATACTCTAAATTTTATTTCGACGAAAATACCTGTAGATTTTTCGAGGCAAAATCTATAAAATTCAATATATTTACTCGATGGGAGTGCCTTAGCAGCACACTTGTTGCAAATCAGTTAATGTTATTTGGTTGCCACTCAATTAAATCACAATCAAGTAACTTCAACCAATTATTTCAGTTAAGTGATTTGTTGTTTTAATGAATTCCAAATGTCGATCAAACGTGATTCTACGCCCGTAATCTGTTAATATTCCGGTGCCACGGTGCTTATTGCATATAAATTTTGAACATTCAGTCGCACCTTCAGATTTCGATAAGGATCGATTTATATTCTCCAATCATTCAAATGATGAATCAACTGAAGAAGAAAAAACCCACTTCAAGTCCTAAACCGTTGAGTATGCAAATTTCCAAACACCATCGGTAATTTTCTCCTATCTTCGATCTTCAAACAAATCGAAGAAGTTGAGCCAATCCGCTGAGATCACCCCCAGCCCAGCCCTCCAAGCCGCACCTAAGTTGATAGTCCCGCGCCAAATAGCCAAACCACAAACGCAAACACTCGAACCATAATGAGCCCGCGTCGAATTGAGATTATTTTCATTTCAGCTAGTTTAAAACAATAAAATATCATTATCTTGCCTCGACGGATGAGAAAGAAAAATCATCACAGACTGCGCTCTGAAGCACCTGATCTCCGAAGTTCCCCCCCTTTCCCCCCGGCGGCAGGCCCAGGTTCGGCTCTGTTTGTGTTTTTCTTCCCATATGCCCCTCGCAATCCAAAACACGGCCCAATCCGATGGCATTCTTGCAGCAGCGTGTGAGCCTCGGAGCCGGGCTGCGTTTTCGGCAATTTGGCTGCAGTTTATCGAAACAATATTGGTTTATTGATTGGTTTCTTCAATTACACTTATTGTCCAAAATTTTCATGCCTCATTGAGCCAGCAGCCAGTGGGCAACCGTTAGGATTCGTCGGGCTCTTGAGGCTTTCGCCCGAACAACAACGAATCTGTCGAGATCTGGGAGAGATAATTGACCAGTCCCATTGGGGAAAGCCAGCCTTCTAGCAAGTGACGACCGAAAAAAGTTCCCATGGTCGCCGAGAGGGGTGGAACAGCATTATTCCCATATTGAATGAGAAGAAAACAAATTGTCTTCAGCGGAAGAAGCGGCGATAAGTTGACTGACCGTCCAATCAATTCCGAACATCAGGTTCTGAATCTTAGATCCGAAGATAACAAACGAGTTTCTAACAGTATCGTGGCATTGTTGCTAGAATCCATAAGTCCCCCCTTCCCAAGTTATGCTGTTCGTGGTCGGGTGAGCAAATTTAATGAAATTGGCTCACATTTTTATGTCACTTTGATCGTTTACTCATCCGACGGTGACGACAACGAACCCAACGCTGCCAGGCGTAGATTGTCATAATTGTAAATAAGTAAAAATTAAAATTCATAAGAACTCATTCTCCGAGTTGGGGCGAAAAAAAAACGCACTCACCCATCCATGGGACAAGAGTCATCAGCCGGTGCAGGAGGGAGACGACCGACGACGACGATTTGAAAAGACGTTCCACACCCCGGGAAGAAAACGTCGCCTGTCTTAGCGCCTCCGCATGTGAGTTGTGTATGTGGAGTGTGGAAGACAGTCCCGAGTCAACCCGGCCAGGTATTGTTTGTGGTCACCGGAGGAAAGATTATAAAATTAAAAGCTGAATTAATTTTCATCTATTAAGAGACAATTAAGAGAGGCACTGGAACCCGTCTCGGCGGTGTTGGATGAGGTGGAAGTTGACGACGACCTCGAGGACGGAAACACGAGCTTGGGGCTTTGACGACGACGGGCAGGCGGAAATGGAGATGGAATTTATGCGTTCGCTCAGTTTCGCAACGGGAGCGGAGCGTCATACTTGAGGGGTTTGAGTGATATTACATCGCATGGAACACGATAATGCCCAGCCTATGGAGATGGGAATGTCATGTCGAAAGTACATTCGCAATGTTGTCCTTGTTTGTTGGTGTGTGTATTTTTTTGTTCAATAGGAAATGGTAAACATTCGATTTGCGATTGTTATACTCGATAAACTAAACTAGACAAGTTGGCAACAACTCTAAAATTAACAATATCGATGATCTGGACTCAATTGATACTGGTTCAACAAAATTCAGCCTGAAGCTTCCTGTTTCACAAATGACTTTGTGTTCACTTTGACTGACATTTTATTCGTGTCTGTTGTGTTTATTTCTTTTCTAGTAATTTTACCACACACAGAGAATCAGACGTTCATCTTCGATCGTGCTACGTATGTAAAACTTTAGACCGACATGTCAAAACTATGTCGTTATACACCTAGTAAGCGGCGCTGCAGATGCTACAGTGACTGCCACGTCAATGCCACATTCTACGTACAAAGCCTCCCACATAACTGTAAAGTGATTGTTTCACGTACATTCATCTGGTACTTGCTTTTCACACTGATTCTGCCGCAGATTGACTTGTTACGTACACGTGTAAGTTACATGAAAAGGTCACGTGGACATCAACGTGACGATTCTTTGTGAGTGTATGTACGTCGATGCCAGGGATGCCAGATATTTTTTTTTTCAAATATCTGTGATAAAAAAATGTGAAATGTGTGGGAATGCCTGTAAAAGTCTGTATTTTTTTTTTAGAAAATTCGACTTCTCCAAGGCGTAATAAGAGAGCAAGTTATGTCATTATCGCTATTTTATGATTATGTCAATATGTCGCATCTATTTCATGGATTGTATGGAACCTTAAACTATTGTTTCATATTTTTAAAAGTGACACTTAAGCTTGAAGCATTCGCATGGATGACACAATTTTCTTTAATTTTTTTCCCCTGTGACACTCTTTCCAGTTTGGTATTTTAAAATCAAAATTTAGTTTACAGTTGATAAATTCAACAGACTTTTTCTTGATTCAACAATAACCATTGATGGTGTGTACCATATTTTAATAGGTATCATCATCACTCATGATCATCAATATCATTATGGTCATATGAAAGATTTTTGTATAGACTGCTTCTTCGGTTAGTCAGTGGTTATCTCTTAAATTTCATGGAAACTCTCTCCTGATCTTCTGCAAGGCTCTTTGCTTTATTCTGGGAAGTTTCCTCCTGAACTTCAAGCTAAATTCCTCATGAACTTCTTGGCAGTCTCTCCTTGTTTTCTTCGAAATTAATATTTAAGAACCCAACCTTACCTTCCAGAAACATTTGGGAATCTTCTTCCTGAACATAGTTACTTCTTAAACCTCTGATAAGTGCTATCCTGAACTACGAGAAAAGTTTCTGCAAAACTTTGAAAAAGTACTCTCCAGAATTTCTAGGAAAATCTTTTTAAGTTGTTAAAAGTTTCTTCCTGAACTTCTGAGTCATTCTTCTCTGAACTGCCGAAAAAATCTCTTCTGAACTTCGAGGGAGTATTCTTCTGAACATTGGGAAATTTGTTCTGAATTTCTGAGAACTGCTGGACTACTAGAGACTACTAGAGAATACTAGATCCCTCTATACTTCTGGAAAGTTTCTTCCTGATTTTAACAAAAGAACTTACCATAACTCCTGGTATTTCGTGAACTTCGAGAAGTTCTCATTTTGAAATGGTGGAATGATCGATTCGGAACTTCAGGGAAGCTCTCTAGCACTTCTGGATAGTTCCAACTGAACTTCTGGTCTCTTCGCAACATCTGAGAAGTCCTGTTATGAACTTCTGAGGAGTTCTTTACTTATTTTTTTTGAAAAATTCCTTCTTGACCCTACAGGTACTGCCCTCTCTGATAGGTTCCTTACTGAAATCCGGAGAAGTTTTTTCCTAAGCTGAATCCTTCAAAAATTCTGATTGGTCCCATCCGGAACTGCGAGGAAAATTTTATTCCAAAATTTTTAGGAAAATTCCATTAAGTTTGTTCTTGAAGTTTCTTCCTGGACCTTTGAAAAGTCCTCTTCTGAACTTTTGGGAAGTTTTCTCCAGAACTTTGGGAAAGTTTGTTCCGGAATTATTGGGAAATTCGTGCTAAAATTAGAAAGAAGCCCAATGCTCCTGGAAAGTTTAATTTTCTCTCTAAAGAATTTTGAGAAATCCTTATTCTGAAATGCAAAATGTTCTCCTCTGAGCTTTGGAAAAGCGGCCAAGTACTTCTAGAAAGTTCCAACTAACCTTTCGAGAAGTTGCTTTCGGAACTTCTTATTTCCTGAACTTGAGAGAAGTTCTTTCCTCAACTTCTATGACGCATCGTCCTGAGTATTTTTTTTTCCTGATGTTTTGAGAAATTATAGGTAGTCTGAAATTTTGGAAAGTTTTTTTTTCTGAACTTCTGGGAAGTTCAACCTTGAATTTCTGGAAAGAACTCCAAAACCTCTGAAAAATTCCAAACTTCAGAGAAGTCCTCCACCTACACTTCTCCTGAAGCTCTGATAAGTCCTCTCCTGATTCTTGGGGAAGTTCTGTCTTGAAATTCTGGTAAGTATGATCTTGAACTTCGGTAATGAAGTTTTGAAGGTTCTTCTTGCATGAACTGCTTGCTCCTAATACTTCTGAGAAGTTTTTTTTTCGAGGAAGTCTCTAAGTTTCTCAAGCTGTGAACCTTGATTTTCGTTGTGACTTAATTGTAAAAGACCAATATTTACAAAGCTTTGACAGTAATTTTTCGCATGGGTTTGAACACGCGTGGGATTGAACACTACGATAAGTAGGGACTCCATGTAACCCTCTGAGAGGTCCTATACGATACTTATCTCCGGGTCCATTGTGTCTCCAAGTGGCCCACCACTTTCGTTTCTTCAAGGATTTCGACTATAAATGATACCTACGATATTTTAAAATGTTTCAACAAAGCTTCTTACCGTATCTACTATACTGTTCAGATCCTCGTACAATCTGAACATCAGAGAATACCTTTATTTGAAAATTCAAAAAACATTGCAAATGTCTGTAAAACTTTTTAACATTAATAAAACGTCTGCTAAATGTCTGCATCGTAAAAAAGGTGTGCAATAAAAATGAAAAGTCTGCAAATTTACAGACATGTCTGTGAATATGGCATCCCTGGTCGATGCTGTTAATGATTAGTAAGATTGCAGATGCCGAATTTCACGCCAACTCGTCTTCGTGGTTGGCAGCAGCCTCTCAGAGTCCAATGAAACTTTGTGGGTGTATCTCTTTTCAAGAAACTTTGCAAACTTTGTTTTTTTTTCAGAATTTTTCTAGACTACCATATGGAAAGGGCTTAAATTTTTTGGTCGATTTTTTTATATCAACATAACTTAAAAAGGTCAAGGCTTACAAAAAAGTGATGTATGGGCGACTTTTAGAAAATTTATTTGAACTTTTATTGAAAAAAATGTATGAATTGTAAAATCGATTCTTACTCGCTAAAAATGAAAATATTTTAAAATTTAAAGTCGATAAACAAAAAAATGGCTGTCTTAGGATTGGACGATTTTGTTACTTAATAAAGGCAATACAACCCTAGTTGCACACTTGTTGCCATTCGGTTGAGATAACATAAATATGACTTGCTAAGTCATAATGAAGGAACTACAACTAAATATGATCGTAGTGTGCTTCGTAGGAATTGTCTAAAAGTTTGCCATTCATTGCGAAATGAGCACTTTTAAGGAAAAAAAGTTTCTCTAACATCAGATTTTCATGTCCTATTTTTACCGTGTATCACGCAAACTCGTCTACATACTAAACAAATATGTAAACTAACGGGTGTTCCACAAAAATTAAAACTTTTTCAGTCAAATAGTAATAAAAAATAAATTAGTCCAACGAATTCAGTAATTATTTTTAAAACATAATGTTATTTCTTCAAAAAAACAAAACATCAATGAATATTGGAAAAAGGGGCCCGGGTCAATCGTACGGCGCACCGTGATTGTAAAAGCCTTTTTGCACGGCGAATTTAATAACTCCTAATGGTTACGTTTCCGAATCATTTTCTTTACAACGTTGTATTTAAACAAGTTTTCCATCTTGTGGTGATAATTTTGTAGTTCCAAGCTTTACCGCTAGGGCAGCGCTGTTGCAAACTTTTGAACGAAACACAAAAGCAGGGTGACGTCAATGAAAAGTTTTTAGGTAATATAATTTCCAGCAAGTTTGCCCAAGACACCATTTTTCTAGCTCTTCATTCGACCATAGTAGAGCTAGTTTTCTGCTTCAAATGTCTCTAAAATTTTTTTTTTTATTTCAACTCTTTTGTTTGTCATTAAAAAAATATATTAATAAATTAAAAATATATTAATAAAGAAAACATTCGCTCGATTTTTTGAAATACAACTTATCATTTATATGTTACGGGTAATTTGAACTAAAAACATGCGTGTTTTCTTTTCAACCTTGTGGTTACACAGATAAAAAAAAAATTGAATTTTATGCGTTTTCTAATGCACATATATAGAATGCTAGATTTGGCAGAAATTAATGGGATATTTCATGTAAATTGAGGTCAAATAACACCTGCATCTAGCCTTTTATATGACAGATTACAAACATTTTTGTATGTTGTATGGATGATTGCATACAACTTCACTGTTTACGCCTCCCAGTAAGAAAGGTTAGTCTAACATTAGTCTAACGTTAGTCGAACACGTTACACTGTTCGTCGAACATTTTGTCTAACTGTCGTCTAATGTTAGACGTCTGTTAGACACATCTGACTCATAATATTAGAGTTACTGGGTTAAAAAGCTTTCCAGATAGTCTACCGATAGACTAAAATTAGGCGTACTTTAATACGCGTTTTTGGAACCCGTTAGGCTAGGTTTTGCAATCAAAGTTTTATGGTCGATTGTTAACACTCTGCAACACAAGACTTGGCACTTTTGAAATATTAGCAGAGTGAAAACAAACAACCATAAAACTTTGATTACCCACCTTTGTTTTAAGCAGCATCCATCATATTATATCAATCATCAAATCCGCAGGTACAAACATATGTTGCCGATTGAGGCAAATGCTAGGACCAAAACAACGTCAAAAAAAAGAACATCTGCGACGTAATTTATTCAAGCTTTAGCTGTCAGCGTTGCCATATTTATTTTCAACTAGCTGAACCCGGTGCGAGCCTTGCTACGCATGCAACAAAATGAATGAAAATTTAATAGAACCTGCTCATTCTGAAAAAAAAAACAAAGATTTATGTTTTTAATTAAACTTTTGGATCGGTAGTTTCTATAGGTCTTTCTTTCTGCGTAGAAGCATTTCATTGACAAAAAATGTATCATCAAACGAAGCCGTATCCTGTCAGTTTGAATGTAATTTTCCCTTGCATAACCTTTGATCAACTTCTTGTGCATAATGTAGCACTGAGAGTAACTCAAGCATCCCCATTCTTGGCTAAGCAAACTTATCAGTACATGTTTACCCTGAAATACATTTTGAGTTTAGTTGCATGGATAATTCTCATGTTTGGTTCCAATTTCTGTTTCGTTTGTTTGAGAGGCCCCCCTCCCACCAGAGAGATGAGGTCTCAAACCACCTTAGAAAAAAATCTTGTCTAAAACTCCCCGCATGCCAAAGTTGGTTCCATTTGCTTGATTAGTTTTCGAGTGATGTGGCAATTTGTGTTTCATTGGTGTGGGAGCACCCCTTCCAGATGAGGGAGGAGTCTCGAATCATCATAAGGACCTTCACCGACTCCAAAAATCCCAGCATAAAAAATCCGGACATACTGCATACAAATTTTCCGGCCATACTGCATACAAATTTGCATAGCAGTAGGCATAGTTCTCATGTTTGTTTGAAATTTGTGTTTCATTTGTATGGGGACCCCCACTTTTTAGAGATAGAGGAGGGGCTTCAAACTACAATGAAAACATTTCTTGCCTTCAAAAACTCGCCTATACCAAATTTGGTTCAGTTTGCATGATTAGTTCTCGAGTTATGCAGGATTTTGTTTTTCATTTGCATGGGAGCCCCTTTTTCTATAGGCGGGAGGGGTCTCGAACTATCATAGGATACTTTTCCAAACCATAAACCCCTGCATACAAATTTCCATGGCAGTAGGGATAGTTCTCATGTTTGGTTGAAGTTTGTTGTTTCATTTGTATGGGAGCCCCCCTTTCCAGAGGGTACACATTTCGGTCCTCCAAAAACCTTCAGATGTCAAATTTGGTTCCATATGCTTGATTAGTTCTCGAGTTATGCACAAAATGTGTGTTTCATTTGTATGAGAGCCCCCTCTTACAGAGGGCGGAGGGGTGAAGAGTCACCTTAGAAATATTTCTTGCCTTCAAAAATCTCTACATGCCAAATTTGGTTCCATTTGATTAGTTCTCGAGATATATAGAAACTTTTGTTTCATTTATATGACCCCCCCCCCTCCCAGAGAGAGAGGAGGGGTCTCATACTATCGTAGAAACAATCATTGCCTTTAAAATCCCCGCATGCCAAATTTGGTTCCATTTGCTTTATTAGATCTAGAGTTATGGAGAAATTTTAGTTTCATTTGTATGACAGCACCCCTCCTAGGAGAGGGGAGGGGTCTCAAACCACCATAGAAAAAAAAATTGTCCCCACAAAACCACACATGCAAAATTTGGTTCCATTTGCTTGATTAGTTCTTGAGATATGCAGAAAATTCTGTTTCATTTGTATGGGGGCCTCCCTTTTTAGAGAGGGGAGGGGTCTTTGACTACCATATAAACATTTATTGCCTCTAAAAACTTCCGCATGCTTAATTTGGGTTCCTTTGCTTGATCAGTTCTCGAATTATGCAGAAATGTGTGCTTCATTTGTATGGGAGCCCCCCTTTCCAGAGAAGGGAGGGGTCTCAAACCATCATAAGAACCTTTCCCGGCCCCAAAACCTTTTCCATACAAAATTTCACGCTGATCGGATTAGTAGTTTTCGAGCCTATTAGGTTCAGACAGACAGACAGACAGACAGAAATCCATTTTTATATATATAGATAGATAGATAGATTATTTTTATATTGTTGCAGAAGAAATCTGATTTCATGTGTATTTAAATTTTTGTATTCGTAATTTAGTTTGTCTTTGGTCTGGACAGGTAGATTAAAAAACCGACTTTATAACATTTACCGAGTCATCTTGTGATAGAATTTTATACGTTGCGCGATAGATTATCGCGAAATTTATGCTAAAACTCAAATAGAACTGCGCGTTTACGTTAAATCGTTTTGATATCTTCTACAATATGTTCTACAATATAATATGCTCCAATGACCCAAGTTATAACCGCGCCAAAGACACCAAAACGATTTAATGTAAACGCGCAGTTCTATTAGCGTGGTCGCACAACTTTCGCGATAACTTATCGTTCAACGCATAATAAAACGTACTTAGTTAAAGTTCTCGATGGTTGCGATATCAGATCAATATTTTAGCTTCTTCATGTTCTAAAATGTAATAACATTAAGAAGAGTTTTTCTTATTGCGAGAGTTTTTCAAACCTGGTAATAGTAGTCGTTCTTTGAAAAAACCAATTTATTCATTTTAGATCAGTAAATAATGAATAACCGATTGTTCTCGTCTTCAGAATATCTACGTAAGTAACAAGGAAGAAGTTTCTAGAAGGATAAACAAGAACTAGATGGTTGGCAGACGATTCATCGTTCAAATTCTCAATAAATGTTGGTTTGATTTCGTTGGAAAAACAATGTCAATGCATATTTTACAATTTGATTTTGTGGTATATTCCAACGTTGTTGAAAAATGTGTACACAAGTTGGTATAATTATATAACTTATCATCATCATTTCAACTTAATGAGTTTGAATTATGTTTAACTTCCTCAAATTGTAACTTCCTGAATAAATTCATATAGAATACAATCAAACACCGCATATTCTCCTAAGTAATATGCTGATGTTCTCATAATTTTAGATTGTCTATAAATTTGAATTGTTTAAACCCTTAAACCATCACGGAGGAAAAAATGTTTGAAACAACAACCTTTTTTGATGACAGCCAAACTAAAAACTAGTAATTTTAAAAATCCGTTTTGTTGTTTTAAACAGGCAGGTTGGTTGTTTCTACCTCAATATATTACCACAATACAACACAAATTATGGTTGTTTTAAACTAACATTTTTGGTGTTTCCACCACGAAAGCGGTTTATTATTACCAGAATACATGTTGCATTGACTTAGGGAACCAAATAAAAATTTTAGATTGATGCAACCAAAGTGGCGGTTCAATCAATATTTTTTCTGGTCTATCCAGCCCCTGAGGATACCCCGATACAATAAAATTCGATTTAAGCTAATTCGAGACCGTGATGATTCAAAATGTGAACATTTCTTTATTGATTAATTAGTAAATATGGTCTTATGCATTACATGAAAATTTCTCGCAACAGTAGTTCGAGATGCTTATTAAAATGTTGTTTTTCGTTGAATCTTCTTGGATTTGATACAACTTGTGTGACAAATTTTCGAACAATACGCTACACGTATTCCAACATGTGCAACTTACGTAAAGATAACTGCAGTGCAGCCTATGATAAAAAAAACTTTGAAAAGGATTCGGAATTATAGACCAAGTGTTCGTGTTTTAATGCAGCAGGTCTAAGATAAGATTCACCATGTTGAAAAATGCTTTTGTTTTATTAATTTGCATGAAACCATAAGCATGAAAAATATTTGAATGTCTATACATATTTCACAGGAAAATTTTCTAACCATATAACCTTAATGTTTCAACCATGGTTCACAAGCAGTGCTGCATTACGATTCATTTGGATAAATTTACGGATTACTTGTTTAAGAAGCTAGATTGATATATGTGAAGTACGATCAAATTTTAGCTCTTGACAAATTTTACAACATTAAGTAATACCCCATTCAGACAACAAGCTTTATCATGTGATAGTTGGTATCTTGAACTCAAATTTCAAATATAGGGTATGTGTCCCTTGACTCAGCCCATTATGCAACCAGCGATCACATTTTTCATTATAACTCATAAGGTGTTTAAGCTGTAAGCGAAATTCAACTATTTATACACTTGCAAAGATATGTTTGATCAAGACATTTGATAGCATATATCACTAAAGTTACATAACTATTTTCATAATGCCATAAACTTTCAAGGATGATTTAATGTCGGTCTATAATGCACCAAATTGGGTCTGTTCGTGGATGCAAATTCGTCCATTCGTTGGTTTATAACTAAATGCAGTCTTCGTTACGGCTTTTTTTTTCTAATTGTATGAATTAAGGCATTGTTAGCTGTACTGGATTTACTAAATACAACATTTTACAAATACAAACTAAAAGTAAAACTGCCTCGAAACACTTAAATGATGTTCATATATGATTTATCAGCCATTCAATAATGAAAACATTATAGTTCACTATTCAATGATTTTGTCTCTTAGATTTGTGTTAGATGAGCCACTTGAGTATAAACAACCGCAAATTCATGCATTTCCACTTGAAGTTTTACCAATAACAACCTTTTTAATACGTTATTGATACAACAGGCCATAGTTGGGAACATACAAAAAAATATGTCCCCAACATTGGGTCTACGATTTTCTTGTGAAGTCATTGCTATTTTAACTATGTGAACCGTTAGTTAGTAACGTGTAACTATGTTCTGCACATCCAGACTGCATTACATGCTCAATCGATTCAATTCAGCCAAATTTAGATCACTTGAAGATTGTGTAGATTATCTGTTCAGCTTAACCAGTGAAATCATTATGCCTCAAAAGTTCAAGAAACCGAAAATTACGCGGAAGTGAACAACTATAAGATGATTAATATTGTATCAATTGCTTCGGATTACATCTATCATGCTCATAGCAACATGATTTTGTTGATTATTATTTGAATTAATGACACATTTGGTACATAGGCCGAATGAAGGAGCTAGGCTAACATTACATCCCCTTACCCTATTAAAACTATTTGTTTGAATGTAATGTAATATAATTGTATTTTGCACTGATTACAACAGTGCATTGCCCTATTTGGTAGATTGAAAGAAGCATATTCAGTGTCAACTTCAAATAATACCGCAAAATGTATTTAATTTTAATATCCCCATATATCACTCTCACGTCTTAGATTTTAAAATTGGAGCAATACAATGTGAGATCAATTTATGATAAAACAATAATCAATAATAATGCTTGATGATAATGAAACTCAACAGCATCATACGTGATATTTTGATCAAAAATTTCAATTTATTTTAGAAATGTCAAGTTTAAGTAAAAATTCACTAATTTTAGCATAACTTAAAAAAAAACTTTACTCTATAAAAAAGGTTTTTGATAGCAAAGGCCTCAATATAGGACGAAAATTTAAATAACAGTTCTTAAAATAGGCCGGGTGAAAATAAGTTGATTCAATATAAAACAATTTTATATAAGATTACTTTCTGATGCGATCCTTATATCGAGGTAAGAGTTATTTTAATTCTGTATGACTGTATTTTACTCTCTTGCAGCCTATTAATCTATTTGACCTTTCAACCTAATAATGCGCAGCCTATTGGCGTTCGATTTATTGGCATTCCGTCTAATGTTCTATCAATTAAATTTCAGTAAAAGTCACTGAAATTTAACTCAATTACTATTTCAATAGATAATTATCAAAAATCATCTATTTTAGCCACCATCCTCTCTAAAACCTTGTCTTGTCTGCAGCTCCACTTAACAGAAAATCAATTTGAACTTTTGGTTTCAGTTCACGGTAACGCTCTGTGAATGGCAAAAAAACGAAGGGGTGGACCCGTAAGCAGAAACACTTACGCGAAACCTGCGAAAACATAAGAATCTCCTTCCAACAAAATGATCCAATAATTTGAATAACCCAATTCGCAATATTAAAAAAAGTTTGAATTAGACCAAATGTCATCAATGGTCGAATTTCAGCATATTGCTTGCGCCAACTTAGTGTTCCAACGCACTTCCAAAGTTAATCAATGAGAGCTTTTGATGCCAGGTACCATTTTTGCATTAGTATGATTATTTGGCAAGTACAATTATACTCTATGCCCAGGGAGTCGAGATATTTTCCTTCACGAAAAATTCCTAGACCAGACCGGGAATCGATCCCAGCCACCCCCAGCATGGTGTTGCTTTGTAGCCGCGCTTTTACCGACTGTGCTAAGGGAGGACCCTTAGCTGCGGGATTCTGGATGAACAATTGAAATCGTAACAACTAAATTCAAAAACAAGATGGTACAATTGGTCAAAAATGCGAGCTATCGAACAAGACGATGCCCTTATCAGTAGGGAGAAGAATAATTAATAAGAATATAATATACGTATGTACAAAATATACCTTATATTCACTGTTTATTTTTTACTGAAAAAAAAAGAATTATGTAGGTACAACATCGGCTTTGGAGTGACTTGCGCTCTTATTGCCCCACCAATTGCTGCAAAATGAAAATGAAATGAAAAAAGAATTATGTAGGTATTAATGATTTGATGGTTTTGAAAAAGCTGGGATACAAAGTAAATCAATCCAACTATCATAGATAAAAATTCAGTAAGGAATATCCTTTGTTTTTGTTTCTTAAAGCGACAGATTTTTCTAGAAGATAAGTTTTCAAAAGCTTCATTGGAACCGTTCTATTTACATTTCAAAGATGGCAGTTTGACTTATCGAAGACCCCCGTTTAATGATTTGGAAAAAAAATGGAAGATCTAATCAATATTCCATTTTACGAAAAAAAAAATTATATATAATTATATACCACTTATAAGCGCATGCCAATATTCTATGGAAATAGTTGAAGTTCAGAAGTAAATGCAAATGTTATGCTGAAAATTTGAAAATCATGCTGCTCTAGGCTCTCAAGATAAATGGTTTTGGAATGCAGAAAGACCCCAAAGCATACTGGGATTATCAATTAAAGAAAATGCAAAACATACAATGTGATTTAGTGGTACACGATTTTCAAACAAATCCCCCCCCCCCCCCCACCACCCTACTTCGCTATAATCAAAATGACAATGTTCAACATGTCCAACATGAAAGTATGTTCAAATGTCGAGCTCTTGGAAGCGATAGGTATGAATAATAAATCAAATTTATATAAAAATGATTTAACTTCTGCTTTAGACTTCTGTATTAATGCTTTAGTAGCAACGATATCAATAATGTCGAATTATATTTTACAAGAGATGCTGTATATTTGGCAAAGAAATTTGAAGATCACTAAGGTTTGGTGCGTATATGTGCAGATGAATTGTAATTGCTCAGTAATCTTGTCAAAGTGATTTTTAAAACATCACCAGAGAATTTGCGTTTAAAGCTATCATGTTGCTCTATTGAAATTCTTATTATTTTGTAGAAAAATAAAAGGATTCTTGGGATGATAATTTTCATTGGAAATATTGCCCTGGGTGGGTTTTTTTAAAGTTACCTGTGTATCCTTCTCTGTAGTTCAGGGGCAATAAATCAATTAAGTGGCTATTCATAAATAATATCTTAAAATATTCGTCGTGGTAAAAATGTCTATAAAATCTGGTTCTGATACAGCGGGAACCGAATGTATCAAACCTGAAAGCCATAAAACATCCCTTAGGAGAGTTAATATGAAAATTAGTATTATTACTAACGTAAATTTTATTACTATTGAAATTCAATTAAACAAACAGATGTTCTGGCAACGCTGAGATCCACCTAGTCAGATCATGAAGCTTTATGCCGGGCGCCCACTAAGATGATGGTGGTAAGATGTCTGTATGTATTCCAAAACATCTTGTCGACATTTTTCTCACGCCGTCAGACTTTGACTCGATGTGTTAAAATTATATGTAATGTCACACTTCCGCGTCATCATTGAGCATCTCGACTTCGTTTGGTTAAGCTCGCTGAAAAGAGAATGACAGCAAAGCGTAACAAATTCCTCCTGAAAGCATGCAACTGCTGCGTAAAGCTTTATGTTGGTAACGTCTAACAACATTCTAACTAAGTCTAACTCTAACATTTTTCTTGCTGGGCTCCTTTAGGTTGAAATTAAACGAGAGGAAATTTTACGCGCTTGTAAAAATTAATTATTTTTTTCTGTGTATTCAGACGAGAATTGGCCAGAAAATCATCAAATTCTTGTTTTAATGGAACAATTTATATGTATAAGTGAACCCGCGTACTCCTGGGGCACATAAACGGAGACTGCTTAAAATCGTCAAGTTGTTTTCAAGATGCATTCGAAACAAGAAGAGCTACGCCAGCAAATCTTGGGCGCGATGATCGATAATCGGCAAAAGGATTGAATCAACCATTCCACCGTGTCCCGCGTTGTGAAGATGTTTCAGAAGACAAAGACCATCGAGCGGCGCGCTGGAAGCGACCGAAAACCGAAAACGGAATACCCAGAGAAGGTGCGACAGTACTTTAAGAATAACCCGAACCTTTGCACCCGAGACGTGGCCAAAAAGGTCAATTCGTCGAAGTGGTTTGTCCAGCAGACCATGAAGAGGGATGGGCTACGTGTTTTTAAGGTCAGGCCAGGCTGTCTCGTCATTGACGATGAGACATATATCGGACACTAAAGAAATCCCCGGCCTCAAGTTTTTTTTTCGGTACGTCCCGCATGGAGGTTTCGGAAAAGTTCCGGAAGAGAAAGACGGACAAATTCGCGAAGAAGTACCTGTTGTGGCAGGCGATCTGCGAGTGCGGACGGTACAGCAAACCGTTCGTTACAACCGGCACCAAAAACGGGCAGATTTATCGAGAGGACTGCTTGCAGAAGCGCTTGCTGCCCTTCCTCTGCTCTCACCGTGGTCCCGCGCTGTTCTGGCCGGATCTCGCTGCCTGTAATGGATTGGTACGAAGCGAAGGGCGTTAATGTGGTCCCGAAGGAGGCGAATCCGCCAAATACACCAGAATTTCGTCCGATCGAAAAGTTTTGGGCGATAATGAAGAAGAAGTTGAAGAAAAGCGGAAAAACATTAAAAACCGATGAAGCTTTGAAGAAAAACGGGGAGAAATTGTGTAAGGAAGATGGACAAAGCCTCGTCCAAGATCTCATGAGCAGTGTTAAGAGAAATTTTCGAGCATTCAGCTTGGAGGAGGAAATTCAATAAATAAATTGTATATAGTTATTTAATCCCTGAAAATTTGAGAAGTATCCGATTAAAAAAGGAATTTTTGGTGATCATTTTTGTGTGTCTCATTTTTCCGAGTCCAGTCTTTAGTATGTACACTTGTTGATTGATGACCAGACTGCTCGGCTTGAACCACGGCTTTGATATCAGAGGTCCAATATGGCGATGTACAGCATAACTTTTTTTTTTTCTAATTTATGCTTAAACTTATATTTTACTTCGGGGGGTGTGGCCGACTTGTCATTTCCTGAAATGTGGGTCTTCGAGAGCAGAAAGCAACTTTCGTCGTCCAGCACGAACGACGTCCCGCGGTAGTTCTTCGTCATTTACCGGCACTGCGATTTTACGGTCGCTATCTGCTTGTTCGTGTACTTGGGGACCAAGTCTTCTTCTGACAGATGATGTCCTCCATCTTGAGGGTTCGGTGAATCAAAGTATGGGAGCAGTGATATTTTCGGCCAGCGTAACGCAAACTCGTTCCGTCCTTCTTGTCGAACAGCTTTTCCAACGCTTCCTTCTTCTTCTTCGTGATTATCTTCGCCGGTCGGCCGCTATCGGCCTTCTTCTCCACGCTCAGGGATGCCAGGATCCGGTAAACTGCACTCAGGGGCACATTTTCGTCTCGAAAGTGGTCTAACCGTACAACACGCTCGCAAAGTGCTTGCTGTTTCGACGCCATCTTGGATTGAACTGACAGCACCCGAGCGAAAGGACATGCCACCCATTTCTAGGGAGTCCAGAGAGCAATTTTCTTTGAGAGAAAAAAATATACGCTCTTTACTTTAATTACAGAAAGGAATTGAAATCATTCTCATTTTTTGTTGAAGCAATTTGAAGCAATCACACAATAACAAACTACAGTTCTGGAAACACGGGCGATATTATTGTTTACTGTTCCGTTCGTGATCTGTTTTTATCCGGATTTTGCAGTATTTTCCGAGTCAATAATTGCCGGTCGTTGATGAAAGTGTGCCTGGATGGCCTCGGCTTTAGTCATACAGTGCAGTGTTGTGCTTTAGTGCATCTGTGATCTCGTTCCACACCTTTGTGAATATCGACACTGTATACGTACATACCCACTCGCTGTTTCTCGCCCGAAGCGCCATCTGGAAGTAAATTTTGGAAGCAACAGCGTTACGCCCACTAGAGCATTGTCTGCGGGTAGGCGCTTTCCTCGTAGTCCCAACTACCGTAGCTTTGCGGTGTATTGGAACATCGCGATCATTGAGTACTGATAAAGCTATAACTTGCAGTGGCTCTTGTGGTTTAGTCCTTCATCACATCTCTGTGGGATTAACTAAAGTCCAATATTCAGCATGAACATCGTTGGCCTGTATTGGTTCTGCGATAGTTGTCCGTTGAATTTCAATCCTGCTGTGCGTATATTGTACGGATATCAAAAGATTATGAAAGCTTTGCGGGAAACATTGATTTGTACAGACTCCATGGACACACGCCTAGGCAACTAACGTTTGCATTTAAAAAAATGGACAAAAATTGTCGATTCTTCATGAGTTTACCTACACCCGTACTGACGAAACTACCTATGCAACATCTACTCCGTTCAGGGGTGTGCGCGTTCAAAGAACGACACCCGCGACGACAAAAACGGCTATCGTGCGGCACTTTGTGGACGCCGGATACGCCCGTTCCGGCATCTAAAACATCTTGGCACTATTAGACAACAATCAGAGCATCGATAGAAAGCCCGGTTCCGGACGGCCGACGACCCTGAGCGACAAGAAGCTCCAAAGGATGCAGAAGAGGAAGACTGAGGGAAAAGTGGCTGCATCGCTGCGTGCTCTTGGCCGGGAGACCGGTTCAACCGACCAAACAGTGAACAAGTACCTGATGAACATGAACTGGTCCACTGGTTTCGCAGCTGCAGGCAATGACGCAGAGGTAGCGGCTGAAAAAGACGGTCACCTAAATTTCCCAGCGAATCACGACGTGGCAGTGGTGATGGACGACGAGACCTATCTCACCGTGGATTGCAACGACTGGCAGGGAACTTCGTATTTTACTTCCCCCACGAAGGAAGTGAGCTCCGAGGTGAAGTTCATTTCACACACCAAGGTCCCCAAGAAGGTGCTGCTGTGGCTGACAATCAGCGAGAAGGGGATGTTAAAGCCACTCTTCTTTCGCTCCGGACTGGCCGTGCACGGGGAAATTTATAGTACGAAATGCCTGCCTGAAGTTGTGTCGTTCATCAAGAAATACCATAAGGGCGAAGACGTGGTGTTCTGGCCGGATCTGGCGTCGGCCTGCTTCTCGAAGCGATCGTTGGAGGAGATGAAGAGGCTGAATATCGATGCGGTATTCAAGTACTCGCGCCCAACGTTCTCCTGCTGCATCCCATCGAGAATTTCTGGGCCAACCTGATGCGTAAGATCTACTCCAACTGTCGCGAAAGTTGAGGAGGAATTGTTAAATAAAACGAAGAAAGAACCCAAAAACATGCCTACACGCATGTTTTCGTCCGCCATGGCGAATGTTCCGGTAAACTGCCGGAATCCCGCTCTCAAGGGTATAGAACTTTTTTGCAAGTAAGCTTGAGTGATTAACTTCCATGAGAAATTGATCAAATGCAATTATCTGTCTTAGCTTGTTTTTATCACCATCTGTTGGGGCTGTTAGGGTGCAATGAAAAACTGATTCCGTTTTGATAGCTCTCTTCTCAGAAAAGCTTCAACTGTAATAATTTCAATCGTAGCTGCATGTCTCATTGATATAACTACTAACCTACAATTTAGTGGGCTTTTCCACATGTGCGCCCTTGTGGAGTTTTAGTCCTCCTCTGTTCCGTAGGCCTAAACATTTATTTTTAGTGATTGGTTAATGAAAGTGCTTAATTATATACTTTGATTTCTTTTCAAGATCGACTAATGGAATGGACACAGGACTAGATCCTAGCTGTATAGATTTTCACGGATTTTATTTTTAATTCAAATATATTTCACTGCACGTCTATCGTCGTTTTGTTTTGACTTGCCGGAAACACCTATTGACAGGTCGTCCCTGTCTCGATGACATCTGTCACCACGTTCTGCGGCGACGCTTTGACGCCTGATGCTCTCATAAAGGTAGGTGGGCACGGTTGCCAGCTTGCTGGCTTCTGCGCCGACACCATCCGAAAAAAAGTCCATTCTTTTTAATGCAAACGAAACCAAAGGGAATCACGAATCGACCACGTTTAGATGGTCAGCCCTTCGCCAACGACAAAATCTATCGAGATGCCAACATCAATTCGAACCACTTTCTAGTGGCGATTAAGATGCACCCAAAACTCTCCGTAATGAACAACTTTCGGTACCGACTGATGCAAACTGACATCGCCGCAGGTTACCCACAATCGTTCGGAGCGCAAAAAGCGAGCTCGACGAAGCCACCCTCGAGGACTGTTGGAACACCGTGAAAACAGCTATCAGCAGCAAAGCGCAGGATGTCTTTGGTTACGTGAAACAGAGTCGATAGAACAAGTGGTGCAACGCGGATTGTCAGCAGGTTTTGCCAGAGAAGAACGCAGCGCAGGCACTTATGCTGCGTCAAGCTACCCGTCACTATACACGGTGTTCAATAAGTTCAAATACAAGTTTTCATCATTGCGTAGGTATGCGCCATGTACATATTCTGCATTGGTATTGGTGTCAGCTTTAGCTTCATTCATACGCTACCGAATGTGCGCGGTGTTGACATTCTGTTTGTTGTTGTTCGTTTGTTACGCGCGATGAAAGAGTATCGGGACTTCGTAATTAAGCGTTTTTTGAACGGTGAGCGACCCGGCGATATATTCCGGCTGCTGAAATCGCATGGGGTCAAGCGGAACTTTGTCTACACGACCATCAGGCGATACCGGGAGACGTCCTCGACCAATGACCGTGCGAGATCCGGTCGGCCGCGTTCAGCGAGGACGCCACGGGTCATCAAGATCGTGAGGGAGCGAATTCGGCGCAAAAGAACCGCTCAATCCGGAAAACGGCTGCAGATCTCAACGTTTCCATTGGAACCGCTCACACCATACTCACCAGGACCTTGGTTTCAGGCCTTACAAAAACGTAAGGTCCATGGCGTTTCGGAGGCTACCAGCAAAAAGCGGTTGGATCGAGCTAAGAGGATCCTCTCTCGGCACGCTGGTCAGGAGTTTGTTTTTTCGGACGAGAAACTGTTCGTGCTGCAGCAGCGCACTGATGTGCAAAATGACCGGGTGTGGGCGCCATCGAGGACAGCATTCCTGAATCCAATATAAACATCCCTCGGTTCCAAAGTGCCGCGTCGGTGATGGTTTGGGGGCAGTATGCAAACGTGGTAAGCTACCCTTGGTGTTTATTGAAAAAAACGTCAAAATCAACGCGGCGTACTACAAAACTGAGGTTTTGGAAAAGGTTGTTGCCCCCAGTCTCCGAAGCCTCTACGGCGATGAGCACTACGTGTTCCAGCAGGACGGTGCACCAGCCCATACGGCAAATGTGGTTCAAGCCTGGTGTCGGGACAATTTAACCGACTTTCTGGACAAAACTTTGTGGCCTCCCAGCTCCCGGACTTGAATCCTCTCGACTTTTTTGTTTGGTCCTATATGATGGCGAAGCTGAACGAATACAAGGTCAGCACTTTGGATCATTTCAAGACGGTAATTCTCAAAATCTGGGACGAAATGCCCATGCAGTCCGTGCGTGCCGCCTGCGACGCGTTCGAGAAACGTTTGAAGCTCGTTAAGGAGTACAAAGGTGGGGTCATTCCAAGAGAAATGTTGTAAACGTTCCTTGTAAACATAGCTTTCAATAACATAAATCCAAAAAATAAAAAAACATGTTTTCATTTTTTTAACAAATTTTGAAAGTGTATCCGAACTTATTGAACACCGTGTAAAGAACGGTATGGACAAAAACGGAGGCAGCTAGCCCAACTCTTCCAGAAGAAAAAAAACCGCCAGGAGAAGGAGGAGCGTTTTTTTTTACGGAATGGAAAATCTACATTCAGACTCCTGAAGAACTCATGGTGTGGGGATGAGGGTGCCAACTTCTCGACCCACTAAAAAACTACAAGCTACAGCCCAATGTGGTTGTGCGCAAAGGTAACGTATGACTACGCAGCAATGTGCAATCTTGGTCGCTTGATTGTTTAAAGAGTGGCCGAAATTGGTTTCGTTCCAAATCTAATTCCCATACACTAAACGTTTCGCACTACAGCCTTAATTATTGGATATAGCCTGTCCTGATATTTACATTCATACATCTTCCTTTCATTGGAAATGATGTTTATGACATTTATTTAATGCGTGAAAGATTGTTATGGAACCACATACTTTGCAAATATTTGCTGCGACATTTCACTTAGACTTTCTCAAACCCGAATAGTAGGTACTCTATCCAAGGCAGTAGAACGTAGAAAACACTTTCAAGCAACTTCCAATTTGAAGAGAAAATTACCAGCATTTAACAACTAGTTATAAGAGACTGATGACTGTGATGGGGAAATCATCACATGCCAACAAACAGCGTGTTTCGATTTAAAAAGCAAACTACAAAGAACCAAACCACATGGTGGGTCTGACGTGTCGCAGTTCGGCTCAAATTATCCGTTATTGAATTTCGTTCGTTGGTTGATCATCGCACTTTGTCAAATACTCTGGGATGCGGTAATGAAAATTTTAAACAGCATAAGTAAGAGAAAAACTCAACCAAACCAACTCTTTAGTTGGCAAACTGATGTGGTCATCCTGAAAAGGATGGATTTAGTAATGACGAGGGAGCCATCTGCAGGTGACGAAGGATGCTTTTCTGTTTTATAGGAAATGGTAAACATTCAATTATGCATTTTTTGTACTCCATAAAAGTAAAGGATGTTTCTATCAAAATTTGGTCAAACTTGACGCATTTCTTTCATCGTGCAGTAAACATTTGGCACACCCCTCATTTTGAAGATGTGTGCGTGTAGCATCAGGCCTCTATTTTGAAGTTGAGATTAGCACTTCAGTTATCAAAATGTCGTCGAAGGTAGAGAAGCAACACATCAAAATTTTTCATGTGCATGGCGAAAATCCAAACTGCTCTCACGCCAAGTTGGCAAAATTGTTGAATTTGACTAAATCAACTGTCACCAACGTATTAAAAGTGTATGGTGAACGGTTGTCGACAGCCACGAAAACTGGATCGGGGGGAAATCGAAAGCCGAGCGATGACAAAAAGAGTTGTTACGAGCGAAATCCCAACCTCTCCGTCCGAGATGCCGCAAAGAAGCTGGTAGTGGTTCCTTCAACCGTGGATAGAGCTAAAAAATGAGCTGGACTGTCAACTTACAAGAAAGTGGTAACTCTAACTCACGACGATAAATATAACACATCGGCCAAAGCACGATCGCGAAAGTTGTACACGACGATGCTGACGAAGTTTGATTGCGTGGTACAGGACGATGAAACTTACGTCAAGGCGGACTTTAAACAATTTCATGGACAGGAATTTTATACGGCAACCGGACAAGGAAAAGGTGGCAGATATTCTCTAGTACATTAAACTGTCAAAGTTTGCGAAGAAATATTTGATGTGGCAGGCCATCTGTATCTGTGGCTTGAAGAGCAACGCTTACATTGCGACCGGCACCGTCAACCAGGAAATTTATCTGAGCGAGTGCCTACAAAAACGTCCACTGCCTTTCCTGAAGCGACGCAATGGTTCCGTTCTATATTGGCCGGATTTGGCATCTTGCGGTTAAGCAAAAAAAGCAATGGAATGGTATGCTGCCAACAACGTCAAGTGGGGCCCAAGGTAATAATATTGGGCCATCGCCAAGCGGAACCTTAAGAAGACTCAAAAAGCTGTTGTGAGCGAGAAACAGTTCAAGGAAAACTGGCGTATTGCAGCGATTAAAGTGGACAAGGAGACTGTACAAAATCTTATGACAGTGTTAAACGAAGGACCCGGCTTGACTTATTAATAAAAACTTTGTTCGACGCACACACATTACTGTTTGACCAAATTTTGATCGGAACACCTTTTATGTGAAACGCTAGGCTGACCTTAAGTTCATAAGTTATTCCATGTAAATTTAAGCCACATATTGTCGAAATTTACTCTGTTGTTTGAATGTTTGCAAATTATTGAACGATGAAAAAAAAATTCGTTTCTGTTAAAATTCAGCATTTTTTCTCTTTAGAACACAAGATGAATTTTAATGATTAAATTGTTGTCCATTTTAGAATTTCAACAAGCTATGTTTGCCCACCTAAGATCACCCAATCTACCTTCCCTCCAGCGTTTATTTACCACCTTTACTCTCCACCGAATGACAAACGACCTACCAATTTACACGCCAATCCTACGCCTCCCCTCCTCTCCCCACGGTGGAACGCTTTTTTATTCGCCTCATTATTCCCTTTCCGATTCCGATCTGTCAGGAAGCCTTCCGCAACGAAGCTCCCGAAATAATGGCGGGAGGAAAATCATCGTTCCCAGCGGGGGGGACTCAAAACAAACGGACCGGTCGGTCGCTGAAACACTGGAAAACAACCTGTTATTAGACGTCCGGTCCCCGTGTCCGAGGCTATTGCTCACTTCCAGATCTTATCGGAACTTCTACTTCCAGCCGAATCCACACGGTCCGCATTTCACGTTGTTGATAAGCATCAGGGTCGTACGACACTTTGCGCTCGGTTCTGATGAAACTTTTATTATTTCGTATGATATTTTAATATAATTACAGAGCACTGTGGCAGAAGTGAATTAAGTTAATCGCCTTTCGAATGCCCCGTGTATTTGTGTTGGATTATGGGACCGGAACATCTCCTCCGGCTCAGTCGAGTTCAGCCGAGTGTGGTGTGTCCCTGAAAAAAGCACTTTGCTAGCCTTCCCAGAGAAGGGGACACACAAACGCAAAAGTCGACCGTGTTCCTTCGCATTCCCCCGGGAGGTCGGAAACAACAACAACAACAACGGTGACGATTACGACAACGAAGACGTCGTCGGCCGCGGCGACGAGACCGTATTTCATGAATTATTAATCGTGCAAAAGGGTCAGTTTTATGATGTTTTTTAATTTAATTCCTCGCGTTTAAAAGGAAGCGAACGGAACTGACGTGAAGAAGCGCAACCGTGAAGACGTGTCGCTTGGTGGCACCTGCTGTAATATCGGCACTGCACTTGCCAGAAGACGGAATCGAAGCAGAACTGTGTGCGTGTCTGTGTGTGTGTGTGTGTTTTGAAGGAGAGACATTAAGGATAACCGAGGAATTTCACCTGATTAGCATAATCGTCGATTGGCCAAGTGCTGTGGGAATCGGACTGCGCCGGCCGGGGAGAGAACCGTTGGCATTTCGAGAGGTCATTCGAGGTGTTTTCCAATCCACAACGCAACGCTTGACGGAACGAACGGTTCGTCATCATCGGGAAGCGAGCAGCGCCAACTGTCTGACGCGATCCCATAACGTATCCATGGAAACGAAACGAGAAACAAAACACACTCAAGTAGAGCCACTTGCTTATAGCCTCGTAAGTATGGATATAATAGCATTAAATTTGGACGGAGTTGTTTTTTCATGGGTCCGCACTTTCTTCTTACCGCCCCGGTTGCCCGCCGGAATGATCCAGTGATGTATTGCTACCTAATTTGGTTCATCTCATTAGGGTGCCTTTAGTTGCCATCTGGAGAATTAAAGTCATTTTGTATGGGCAAGAAAAACATAGCAACCTTTTAATATAATAATTAGTTAAAATTGTCATTACTGCATGAGTGTGGAATCACCAGCTTTTATCAAAACACATCGCGGGGCATCGATTCGTTGATTATATAGGGAACAGCTGCTGCACTTTTTCGCACGCAGTTCTATTTTTCTACCGAAAACTCCGTAACAGCGATCTCTGTTTCAAGTCAGTGTAGTCTGACTAGACAATACAATACATATGTTTATTACAGTACAATCGGAGTAATGGAGTGTGAAATTTGTAGAAATTTTTTGATCCTCGTTGCAATTGCATGAATATCAAAACGGCAAGAAAAATGGGCAACTTCCCCTGTAGAAACTTTGCGTTGCATTGCGGAGTTTATTGAGATGATTCCTCATATCACAGCACAGAACGGGAGTATATCTTGAAATAACGATGAAATTTGAGTGCTTTTAGTGCTGTTGCTGTTGAGATCGCACATTTTACACGGAAAACAATTTTCTCTGCTCCATGCTTAGACAACATTTTTAGACCTGCTAGTATAGAAGCCAGCAAAGTACTTACATGAAAGTTTGTTTTTCGCAGGAACGAATATATAACATAATAGATATTATTGATGATTTGATCTAACATAGGCTTTTACTAAGGAGCTCAAGTATATCCAAAATGTTATGAATTTTGTGCACAGGAAATATTTTTTGCCAGTGCGATTGCATTGGAAAAGAACTGTATTTATACACTCCTCTATGGGACTCTGTATGGAAGATAACTGTCACTTTATCTTTAAAGTGTCATTTAATAGACTTATTTTGTAGAAAGAGATGTTTTTTGGGTAGCAAGGGATAGAGATCATTAATTCACCGTTCTTTATATTGCACACGAATTGTTTTCCCAGCTGGTATTTTAGTGACGTCATATTCGATTTTGTAACACCTTATGTGTATGATTTAGAGCCTTTTATTTTTGTTGTTATGGCATTTATCTACACGCTCGTTTGTAGTTACTCAAAACTGAGTAGAACACGACTCAGTTTCGTTAAAAGTGGAACTACCCTAATTAGAGTAATTAGAGGATTACTCATTTTTTATTAACTAGGTCATCTGTCAAGATTAAAGTAATCGTTACTCAGTCACGCTTGATTGTATTTTCTCAAAACTGAGTGAAAATAACTCAGTTTTGTTAAAAATTGGAACAACCCCTAATTAGAGTAGCTACAGGGTTACTCATATTTGATTAACGGATTGTTTTTAATTCTACAAATTTAAAATAACCAAATTGATTCACATCAAAACTTTCTATGTATTGTCCTCTACTAATGAAAATATGCACGTGTGTTTATCATTGTAGTTGTTCATTAATATTTAAAAAAAAACACCTCGCTAGTCGCATCCATTGCCACCTCTAGTTTTCTCGTCCATATTTAGTTGATGGTGCATCGTTACAATATGCCACTTTGAAGATGATTTAAAGGATCAATCATCCACATTCCGAGCACTCAAGCAGTAATGCTAGTATTCAGCCCATGAATGTTTGGAAAATGGGATTTCAATCCCTCCCACATATCACCGAGACAAGTTTCTACAAGTGGAAATGGAACAGTGAAATCCCTGTAAGTATCGGTATTCTATTAATTATATCATTATAAATCTACTAGCTCTATTAACATAAAAAAAAATCGCTTGCCCATAAACTTCCAGGCCGGTTCCACATCGACGAGAAGTTCTGTCTGCTCCATTCTTCCTCCTTCTACCTTATAGGAATTTTAGTAACTAACTATCAATTTCCGATGTATCGAGGTGAACAACGTTTTTCGCTTTGGACAGCTTTATTATAAATACTCTACGTAAGTACAGCGCTGTTACAATCATAGTAGCATTTACTCGGTTTTCGCCTTATTTTCAAGTTAATCAGTTTTTTACATTTAGCGATGAAAATACGAAACTGAGTCAAAGTTACTCTATATAGAGTAGATCTGAATGAGCGTGTAAGTATTTTTACCGACACCGAAGCACTGATAAAACAGAGAATAATGCGGGGAAAACTTCAGGTATTTCTTGGAATTGATGCAGCACATCAGCATCCAACAATGTTTCTTATTTTGCACACGCTAGTACCTATAGTACATGAATAACAAATGTATTTAGAATTACCATTATAGAACCTTTTGTAGACTGGACAGAAGGTATTTGAACACTGCATAATTTTTTTTTGAAAAAGATCATATTGGTCGTCGTTGACGGACCTGCTGCTGCCTGTGTGTAAGAGTTCTAAACCGAGCAGGAAGAGTTCGTTCAATTGTAGAAATGCACCCTACAATTCAAAGGCGTAAGTAGTAATAATATTTTTTGATGATATCTCGAGTACTTTTAGCATTACCATCGTGTTAAGAAAAGACTAAAATATATACTGGCACTAATTAATGAACACTTTGCATTGAAAATTCACCAACTTGCCACTAAATGATTAAACACTGTGTCAACGAAAAAATTACAATTCGTACTAAAAAACTAAACATAGCAATGGGAAGTTGATAATTTTCTTTCAATAATTCAAAAGTGACCGGTAAAAATTTCGAAAAAAAGCAGTGCAACTTGGTATAAGCGCTATTCACCAACCGTGATAGTTTTCTTTCCCTAATACCGGGTTCTGGCAGTATACATGTGAGAAAAGTCTTCAAATTTTTCAAATCTTTCCAATTGAAACCAAACAAATTCTTCTAATTTTTTTCATGTTTTGATTTTTTATTGCGATTTGTTGGAATGATTTGAAGTGTTGGAAGACTTCTGTCACTTATTATTATGACAGAAAACTATCAGCTTATTATTGCGTTTATACTAATTTCCATTGCTTTTTTTGAAAGTTTTACCGGTCACTTTTGAAAAATTGAAAGAGAATTAACAATTTTTATTGCTATTTCGAGTTTTTCTAGTGCGAATTGTTTTTTTTTTTTCGTTGGCATAGTGTTTAAGAATTAAGTTGCGATTTCACATATTTTTATGGCCTTTTTTTTCATTATTATTGATGTTTCATTAACCTGCCTTTAAGGAAATGTTATTCCTTGTTTTGGTGGCCTTAGTTTGCATGAAAGTGCTAAGGGTTGCAAGAATTTAACGTTTGAATTTCACTTCCCCTTTTTGTTTACTAAATCAAATACGTCCTTTTGAAAAAAGTACTCGAGATATTATCACAGAATATAATGGAAAAATCACATATAGAAGTGTTGTTGATTTTTCTTAAAGTAACCAGAGCATACTGTGAGGATCATATGGCAGCAACTATACCATTTATAGCAGTTGATTTGGCATTTCTTCAACACCGTTGTTAACACCGCAGGGCAGCGAAACCCACACAGCGATGCGCTGCTAGCGTACCTACTTTTGAGCCTCTTTGTATTGTCCGTCAGCTCGGTGAAAACAAAGAAAAAAGGATCAAAACAAAACAAAATCAAAATTGAAGAAAAGGAGATTTAACCTATTGTGAAATTATTTCTATAAATGCAGTGAATTGTAATATTATTGAAGGTGGAATTTAAAATTTGTACTGGGTTTTCGGAATATTTATTTTAAATAGTTATAAAAACAAGTCAGTGAATTGTGTAAAAAAATGAATCTTTAATGTTTTTAAGGCCCATTCGAGTCATTCCACGATCAAAAGTGACTGCATTTTGGTGTCCTGAAATAGGACATTTAATTATTTGAAACGTTTAAAATCGCAAGTAAATTAGGTTATTTGTTGAAACAGTTTATTTAGTTAGAATTATACAGGTGAATAGTGAGGAAACCGGCATACGGCTAGAACATTGAGTCGAGAAGAAGAAGGCATCGAGAACCGTCGTTTAGCGTACAAGAGTGTAAAAGTGAACTACTTCTTGTAAGTTACTGTAATTAAGATGATTGAATATCAATTGATTAAAAATATAAAATTTCAGTTTGAGCTGCCACAATTCAAGTGCTTCTACAAAAAAATAAGGAGTGTATCGAAAAGTAGTTATAAACTTCCAAATAATATAATAGGCATGAAAACATGGTTAAAATTAACATACTATTTCAGTTTATTATAGCTTAACATGTTTACAAAAGATCCAAACGGAAAAACTAGTCATCATGTTCATTTCTGTAGAATGCCCGTACCTTTGATTTGACACCTGCCATCAAATTCTGCACAGTGACCTTTGTGCACTTCCTGGATGCCGCTGCCCAATTTTTCTTAAAATCGGTCATGTTTTGGGACACTGTACCATCCTTCTTAAATATACGCTTGACTATTGCCCAATAGCGTTCGATCGGTCGCAACTGGGGACAGTTTGGTGGGTTGATGTCTTTTCTACGAACTTGATGTTATTCTCCGTCAGCCACTGTAGAGTGGATTTGGCGTAATGTGCCGATGCCAAATCTGGCCAGAAGAGAGGAGGGGACTGGTGCTTTCTATACAATGGTAGCAACCTGTTCTTCAAACATTCCTTTGATAAATCTCAGCATTTATAGTTCCTTTATATAGAAAATTGAAGAACGCAAGCCACATGTGCAAATAGCTTGCCAAATGAGCACCTTCTGACCGAATTTCTCCATCGCAACAGTCGTATCTGCGGTTGGCACACGTTCCCCAACAGATTTAGTATAAAACTGCGGCCCCGGTAGCGTTCTTGAATCTTCTTTAACGTATGTTTCGTCATCCATCAAAATGCACTGGTCGACATTGTCCAAAATGCAGCTGTACAGCTTTCGAGCCCTGGTTTTGGCACGAGACTTTTGTTCCGGAGTTTGTTTGGGCACTTTCTGCTTTTTGTACGTCTTCAAGTCATTCCTGCGCTTGATTCGTTGAATCATTCCGATGCTGGTCCTGAACTTCTTGGCTAGATCGCGAGTAGAGGCAGATTTGTTCCGTTGAATATAATCCACAACTTTTTGGTCCAAATCGGGGTTGCTGGAGCCGGGTTTCCGGCCACTTCTTGGTAAATCCTTGAGGGAGCACTCCTTACCAAACTTTTCGATGATGCGTTTTACACTTGCCGGATGAACATTTACTCTTTTCGCAATCTGGTTGTAAGTAACACCTTTTCGGTGCACCAAGTGTGCAGAATTTTCTTTTAGTCTCAAATTCAATTCGCGACATTTTGAATACAACTTTATCAACGGAAATGAATGAACCGAATAATCATTTTTGACATGTAAACAAAGCAAATGGCGCTAACACGCTAAAAATATATACAGTAGTTTATGCGTAATAACGCATCGAATGTTTATAACTACTTTTTGATACACTCCTTAGATCAACATCTGAACAACTGCTATAATAGAAAGAGTGGAAACAAATAAAATCGAGATACTTTTCACACAACAAAACTTTTTAATTTTCGTGTCATTGAATTGTCCTTAGTTGCTCTTCCATTTAGTTATGTTAATTTTATTTTATTTTTATAGTGGATCGATTATTTCAACGAGCCTTACATCAATTTTTTTTAACTAGATTTTTTGTTCAAATTCGTTGTGACTCATTTTTATTTATTGATTCGTTAATTTTCCGTCGGCAAACACAATATCGGCGCCACACAAATTCCGCCACAGGAAGACGACTACACCACCTGGACCCTACATATCGCACTCATCAACAGATGAGCCGGAACCAACGGCTTAGCTTCCCTTCCGAAGGAAGACGTGACCAGATTTTTTCGCCTCAGAAGAACCAACGACCTCGACTGAGATTGAACCCAGACCCACTGGGGTGCCAAGTATCAGTCACGCTTACCATTAAACTGATACTCATTTATGTTGACTTCTGCGAAATAAAAATAATTCTGTTTTGATTTCAATGTAACTGAAAAAACTAAATAAATTAAACTCAGATCATGACTTTTCGAATCGAAAGAAAAGCAGCTTCGATAATTCAAATTCGAAAAAAGCATCGGAAATTGAGTGTTTGCCGACAACAATATTCTTAAGAGCTCTAACAAAATCTAGTTTTTTTTAACGTTTGCATTAAAAATATGGACTTTTTTTCGGATGGTGATAAAAAAGAGCTGAGACAGATATTTGCTTTTTATGAATTCCCCATGAAAGGTAATTATTTGAGCTTACTTGCAAAACGGAAAATTCGCCATGGCCGACGAAAACATGCGGGTGGGCATGTTTTTGAGTTCTTTCTTCGATTTATTTATCAATTCCTCCTCAGTTTTCGCAACAAAATTATTGGAGTAGATCTTACGCTTCTGTTTGGCCCAGATATTCTCGATGGGACGAAGCTGGACGACGATGGGTGAGTTCACCGACTTGGGTACCACATCGATACACCGGTTGAACCACCAACCAAGCGCACGCAGCGATGTTGTCACTTATACCTCGGTCTTCCTCTTCAGCATCCTTTGAAGGTTCTTGTCGCTGAGGGTCGTCGGTCGTCCGGAACCGATGCTCTGATTGTTGTCTAATAGTGCCAAGATGTTGTAGATGCCAGAATGGGTGTATCCGGCGTGCCACAAAGTGCCACACGATGACCGTTTTCGACGTGGCGGGGTGCCGTTTTTTGAACGCGCACGGTTCTGAACGGAGTTGCTTCACGGTTTTTGCCATCACGGTTAGAATTGGACTGGTAGAGCTGTCAAATTTTGTTTGCTGACTCATGGGTTACTATGATTGAGACTGCATGGGTAGTTTTGTCAGTGCTGGTAAACCCATGAATAATCGCCAATTTAAATGCAAACGTTATTCATAGCCTACTTTTTTACAACGGCAACCACTTCCGTAAGTTGAGCTTCATTGTTGTAATCTAAGAAGATTATAATTGACATGATTTTTTTCTATGTCTGTATACAGCATTTCCAGCCCAAAACGCATTAAAAACTACTCATTCGTTGAGAAAGTCGATGAAATCGATATTCTTGTTTTTGAGCCGGTAAGCGTTCCAGTTTTGTATTTGGACAATTTCACGGTTTATTGAGAAACGTAATCATGACTTATTGACATCGCAATTATAAACGAGACGCTTCTGAAGCTTAAGGTTAATGTTTTACTCCCCGATTTCCAACTGATCAGACATGATCAGTCAACTGTCAGTTGCGTCCGAGGTTTCAGCTTAAATTCATCGAAGCTATCGGAGTCATGGTCGAGTCCACCGTCGGCCCTATCACAATCATCACGAACTATTGTCCCAAACAGGTAAGCGCCATCAACGGGACAACTACGGCTACACCAAACGATATCATCAAGCTTACTCGGAGGCATGGGCAGTTCATCATCGTCAGCGACCTGAAACATGAAACCTGGGGAAACGCACGACGAAACAAGAGCGGCTCCATCCTACAGAAGGACCTGGAAGAGGTCCAATACACCATCCTGGGCCCGGATACTTCCACCAGGTTGAGAAGATCCGGGGCTCACTTTACAATCGACTACTTCTTCACCAACATGAGGAACAACATCGCTCAGCCAGTAAAGGTCGACTGTTCGGATTTGAACCAGTTTTCTAAGTAGCACTTTCTGTTGATAGCAGCTAAAACTAAACGTTTACTTTTATTATTTCTCGCAAGTAAATTTCATTTTTAAAACTACTTACAACGTTTGGTTCTACTCTCCCCTTTCACACAATAACCGTAGCGAATCTCTTTCTAGCTATCTTCCTCTGCTTTTCTACTTCTTATATGTACTCGTTCCTATGTTAATTAGTATTATTTCATAATTTACATTAATTTGTGATGCCATTCAACTTTACTTACGGCTAATAACCAAATTATTATTTTCTTTTATTTTAGGTCTGTTTCCCGAGCAATTTTAGCAGTGATAACCTTAAATACAACTTGAACAATTTAGTACATTCAAACAATTTAGTCTTCTTTACTTACTTCCGAAAATATTAAATTTACTGCTTAAGTTTGATTATATTTCCAAAACTATTACCAAATTCACTTCTTCACTTAACTTTATACTTCTTCCAGTTCACTAAATAGCAACAATAAACTCACTTTCTATGGCCGTTTGTTTACCTTTTCATCTACTTTTCTATCCAGTCTTACTCTTACCTACACTACTCTACACTATTCAGTCTTTCTCTTACATACACTACTATCTAATTCATCTTTCTATGTACTTTTCCCAAGCACAGCAACAAACGATACAAGTCGGCAAAACAAACAGGTACGCCACTAGTATCATCGTCGTACGCGGTAGTGTTGGTAAGCACACTGGGCCAATTTCGGTGTTAACATGAACACCGTTGATTACGATGGACCCCCGAATCAACCGACGACATCGATCGACAACTGCAGTCGATCGAGCAGACAATCTCCCAGGCCCGGGAGCAACACATCCCAGAAGCAACACAGGTGAGCAACTCCTTAACTATTGATAGTTTCACAAAAAAAAATTGATCAGTCTTCGAAACACCACTCGCAGACAGTGTCAACGTATTGGCCTGCCTGGCTTAAAAGCAGACTGCAATCGCATGAACAAAATTATTAAGGCTAGAATGGTGGACCCCAGAAACAATGATTTTGCCAACAAAATCCGCGCCCTCCCAGATTGCGCAAAGCCTTTCTGGAAAATAACAAAATTTTTGAAAACTAAGCCAAGTCCCATTCCACCGTTGATCCCAGTTGACAACAATGACTCTAAGTATCGTTTGATTACTCCCGCTGAGAAGGTTGCTGAGATAGATCTATACTATGACAGCTCACACAATCTTGGTCAGAACATCACCAGTCCTCACGAAGCTGCTCTGCTGCAACATGCACATCCATCATGTTCCAATGACTTTTCAGATTTGAAATACGGCTGACGAACTGTCGACTTATATCGAAACGTCGAAGAACCATGAAGGTCCCGTTTAGAACGACTGGTTCGAACTCACGAACTTGAGCTCTAACTCTACGAACATCTTGGATGGATTATCAAAAAAATGCCTTCGACTTAGCTATTTCTCTTCGTGTTGGAAGTCAGCTAAAGTCATACCCATACGAAAACTCTGGAAAGATCCTTCATCCTCCAAGATCTATCGGCCCATCAGCCTTCTTTCGGGATTATCCAAACTTTTTTTTAAGTTTATCTACCGTCGACTCTTTGCATCTGCCGACGCACTCAACATCTTGCTTGATGTTCAATTTGGTTTTCGACGAGGTAGTTCAATTGAACTGAGTCACTTACATCCTCAGGCGAAACAAATCTATTTCAAAAACATCTGCCATGGCCCTTCTTGACGTGTCAAAGGCGTTTGACCACGTTTGGCATAAAGGCTTGGTGATAAAACTGCATCAGTACAATCTTCCAGTCTTTTTGGTGAAGATGGTGAAGAACTACCTTGCAAACAGGACATTCTGTGTTTCACTGCGTGGTGCAGATTCCGACGGCATTCCGCAGGGAAGCATTCTAGGTCCACTTTTTTTTTAACATGTTCACCACGGACATACTCCAACTCTCTGAAAACGGATCTCTGGCCATTTGTCTGTTGAAGTATCTTACAGATTGGAAGATGCAGATCATAGCAGTGAAGACCCACATTCCCTCACCAAAATCTCCCAGACGGAACAAGTCTTCGCCAAATTTGTTTTACGTACATTTTTCTATCTGGAAAAAAAATAAAACATATGATTTTAAAGCATAGTTGACGACCTAGAACTTCTTGAATATGAAGAAGTTCAAGCATAAAAAAGAAATGAATAAATTAATTAATAGTGTAGAGCTTAGTTTATAAAGGACTAATAATAGTTAATAAAGTACATTTGTATACATATAAGTAAATTCAAGTTGATAAACGTTAAAGATTTGCGTATCTTTTTGGGATGATCCTGGTTATCCAAAATGTACTTGAATTCAAAACTTCAGATCTACAGTTGTAACAGTAGCTCTTAGGACTATATAAGATTACGATATGTATTCAAACATATTGAATGAGCCTTATTGAAAGTCAACGGTCAATATTTGTTAACTTTGCGATGTTCTAGGTCCAAACTGTCCTTGAGTTCAGAACTTAAGATCTACAGTCGTATCTAAAGCTATTTGGCTATAAAAGTAACGCTACGTATGCAACCATTTTCAGTGAATATTTTTGTAAGTAAAAAAACTGGGAATAAACTGAGATGATCTAGGTTATCTTAACTGTGGTATTTAGAGCAACAGTAGGTTTTTAGAGTATGTAAAGGGATAATATGTTTTTAAAAATATTCATTGAATAGTGTGAAAGGTCAAAAGACATAATGCGACAATCTTGGGGTATTCTAAGTCATCCAAACTGTCCTTATGTTCAAAACATAAGATCTACAGTTGTAACAGTAGTGTTTTAGGCTAAATTAAAGTATCTGTATGAATTCAATCATATTAAATGTATCTTTTGGAAAGTCAACAATCATTATTTTATAACTTTGTGATCTTCTTGGTAATCCAAACCCTCCTGGATTTTTAAACATGAAATTTACGGTAGTGACAGTCGCTTTTTAGACTTTACAAAGTCACGTCACAAATTCAGGAATATTCAATGAATATTTTCGAACGGAAAATAACATTTTGAGATAAACTGAGATGTTCTTGGTTATCCAAACTGTCCTTGAATTTAGAAAATAAGATAAACAGTTGTAACAGTAGGTTTTTGGAGTATGCAAAGGCACAATATGTGTTAAACGATATTCATTGAATAGTGTGAAACGTCAACAAAATGGGCGTAATGCGACAATCTTGGGATACACTCTCAAAACTGCTCCTAAGTTCAAAACTTAAGATCTAGACATGTTGCAGAAGCGTTCGGGGCTACATAAAGTATCTAATAATATTGAATGTATCTCTCGGAATGTCAACAATCGTTATTTTGTGATACTCTAGGTAATCCAAACTGTCCTGGAGTTTCGAACTAGAAATCTATGGTAGTAACAGAAGCTTTTTAGGCTATACAAAGTAACGTCACGTATTCAATCAAATTCAGTGAATCTTTTCGAATCTAAAAATACACAAGAATATATTTTTGAGATGGTCTAGGTCATCCAAACTGTTCTGGCGTTTGGATCTTACGATTTACAGTTGATGCAGTAAATTTTAGCCAATATACAGTAACAATAAACATTCAAACATATTCCAATAATATTCGTAAAAGTTAACAAACATTTTAAGGCAATTTGACATTTGCTAGGTCATCCAAACTATCTTTGAAATCAGAACATAGAAACCACAGTTGTAACAAAAGCTTTCTGGGCTATGTATTGAAACATATTCACTAAATATCGAGGAAGACACAGACATTACGAGATCATCTCTGAATGTTCTAGGTTATCCAAACAATCTTGGAGTTCAAAACAAAAAATCTACGGCTGTAGCTGTAGCGTTCTGGACAAAAACAGAGTAACAATATGTATTGTATTTGACCAAATTAAGTAAGCCTTTTGGAAGGTAAACAGATATAATGAGATACCTTGGGATGTTCCAGGTCATCAAATCTACCGTTGAGTTCAGAAATAAGGGATTTCAGTCGTAACAGTAGCTTTATAACCTATAGAAGAAGACGATATGTACTCAAATACATTCAGTAAATTTTCTGTAAGGTCACCAGTCATTATCAGAGTATCTTGGGATGTTCAATTTAATATAAACTGACCTTGAGTTCAGAACTTGGGATATAAAGAAGTAACCGTAGTGTTTTGGGCTTTATAAAGCTACGATACATTTTCGCACATTTTCAATGAATATTCTTTAACGGACGATTGGACAGGATAATCTTGTCAGTTAAAGTTCATTCAAACTGTCATTCAAACTGTCATTCAAAACTTAAAGTCTGCAACTGTAACAGTAGCTTTATGGGCTATATAAAGTTAAGTTAGTTTGTTTCATATAGTATATCCATAAATTATCTCATAATGTCTGTTGGTCTTCCAGGACATTCATGGAATTTGTTTGAACACATATCATTACATTCTATAGCAAATAAAGCTACTGTTACAACTGTAGATCTTAAGATCTTACCTTCAGGACAGTTTGGATGACCTAGCACGTTTCAAAAAATATTCCTACTTGTTTTTCTGTCGATTCTATGTTGCTTGTATTGAGAATATTGCATTGTACAATCCAAATGGCTTATATTTACTTGCATACTCGTACGGCATCATTTCGAACAACTCAATGGGGCTGTTGAAGGCTTGAAGAGCTCAGGGTGGGGGAATGAGTGTGCCAACTCATCGACCCACTAGAACCCTACCCGTGCCTTTAGCCTTGCCCCTCCCCCGGAATCACCTCTCGGTATTACTTCAAGAAAGAGACTAGCTAGGACTTAAGTAGTAGTTAGTCCCTCTGAACTTTCGCTGGTCGTTTCACCATTTGTCCTGGAGCTCTAGGACAATCTATAGCGTCCCAAGTGTCCTGTTCTTGACACATTCTTTAGACAAGATTATCACGGCCATCATGCCGTTCCTCGCGTCGTTGAAGCGAGGGCGCACGAAGAACACATATTCTGCAGTTTCTTACGCTACCACGCCTACGGAACACGTGGACGACTTCGCGAGCCCGTACTTTTGCTGATGCTGTCTGAAGCAGCCTGACAGTATCGGTGTCAAGTGGAAGGTAACTTTTCCATGTCACCGACCGACCCATCCGGATATCTCCGGAATTAGTCAGTGGGTTCACCGACCTTTGGTGGAATTATTCAACTCAACTCTGCCACTTGACCATTGATGCGACTCTGGTTGTCCTACGAATACCCTTTGGGCATCATCCCTGCTAAATTGCATACCGCATCGCGCTGATCCACTTTCAGGTACATTAGCCTGTGGGTACTTTTGAGATTGTCGAAGTAGCTCGTAGTAGTCAGGGCAGTAACCCATGCCAGCTAGCCGAACTTCAGTATGGACAGGGCGACGCTAGCCAGAAGCCTACACTTGCTCCCCTGTACCGCTGAGCTATTCGACTTCATGCGGGAGAATGCCGATGGAGGCTTCCTCGCAGGAATGGTCGACGTGACTGGTAAAGGACAGCTTGTCATCGACGATAACTCCCAAATACTACTTTGAGGTGATGGTGCAATCACCAGTACTGATCGTAGCTGTTTGGTGCGTTCTCTTATTATTGACCACAGTGACCCATTTTGTTGGTTGGCTAGCTTCAGTTTTCTGGAGCGCATTCATCCTTCGACAATATCGATGGAGTACGAGCCCCTTAACTCCACTTCCGCTGTGGATTCTTCATAGGCCTCTAGGGTAATGTCATCCAAGAAACCGACAATTTTTACCCCGCCTGGGAACTTGAATCGCAACACTTCGTCATACATCGTGTTCCAGAGCACTTGAACACGGTCTTGACCTGCCATTGTGTTGTATAACAGTGTTGTATAGATACCCAGGGACCCGGAGGCGTTGAAGCGAGTTAGTGATAGCCTTCCAACTGGCGTTATTGAACGAATTTCTCACGTCCAGTGTGAGCCCTGCTCAGTAGTGAACTCCCCGCCCCGTTAGGTTGCCACCTCTGCCGTCTTGGTGACGGTCCTGATGGCATCCACCGTTGACTTCCCTTTACGGAAGCCATACTGGTTGTTGGACAGGCCATTTCTGTAACCCTTCATTATCGATGCCATGAATTCAAGGATCGCTTCCTGAATTCGCTGATCGAAGTCCGGCTCGCGTTTTTTTCTTCGTGAAGTCTCGATCCAAACTGTTGGTAGAGTCGTTTCCTCCGGTTTGATTGAGCTCGTCCAAGTTTCGCAGTGTTTGCTTCAGAATGCGAGCCACCCGCCTTTGAGAGTAGCTTGATATTGAGGTGTTTCTGCGATTTGCATTGACCGATTGTATTCGTAGACAAATCAACGCAGGAGGTTCGTACAGATCTAAACACCTCGAATCAACTCCGATGAGATAGGGTAGCGGAGCGTGTAGGACCTCGGCCAAGCCTAGAGGACACATTGGAATGTAGGGGCACTGCCATTTGAAGGGAAAGAGAAAGGAAGAGACGGGTTCTGAGATCGGGGTGGCAGGCTGCAACGAGTCGATGAGGATTTTATGTGCAGTCATCACCAGCAGCAGTACGTGCAGGTAGTGTACGCTTTGTGTTCTTCAATAACCTGTTGAAGATAGCCTCTCCAGCACCTAACCCGTCGTGGCGGTATGCTGATGGATCACCTGATGGCTTCCCTGTCTTTGGTAGCAATATTAGAGCCTGGATTTTCCAGGCGTCCAGGAAGATCCCCTCGTCAAAACATCTTTGCATCACTACCCGGTACATTCCGGGCCAGTGAAAAAGTAGTCTTGATGGACAGGTTCGGTACACCGTCAGGGCCTGGCCCTTTGTTTACCTTCAGCGACTTTCCTATCGCAAAGAGTTCATCGTTCTTAACAATCGCCTCATACCCTTTATCAACGGTGCCGTTATTATTGTCATGTCACAATTCTGCAGTTATAGGAGGCTAGCGACTCTGGTCGTGGAGCGGAAAGCGTTCCCAAATGACCACCTAAAGTAGCTCTGGTGATTGCTCTGTTGGAGTTGTCATGTCCTTGGTTTTGGCCATAACCACAATAGGCGTCACCCCATGGGTTCTCATTGGCTTTCAAACACAATGTGCTGCCCAAGAAACACAGCTGACTGCACACGTTGAAAGGACTGTTGAATGACAATTAATATAACATTGCCAAGCGTGGGATTCGCATACTAGTCCTTGGCGTGATAGGTATGTTCTACTTTGCATCATGGTTGGTGTAAAGTAATTTCAACAGTATTGAGAACAACCCATTAAATCATGTCCGGTTCATGTATTAAAGAACAATGTTTTTAAGAACCATGAAAGTGGCCTTTGCCCATTTTGCCAGATCTACTCTACTGTAATTTTCGGATAGAAAGGATGAATTCATTGAAACAGATATCAACCCACCAAATTGTCCCCAACGACAACCGATCGAACGCTACTGGGCAATTGTCAAGCGGAAGATAAATAAAAGGTGCTGTGGCCCACAACAAGTCAGTTATCCCTGGTCAGCAGCGTCTAGAAAGTGCACAACAACTTTTGTTCAGAACTTGATGGACAGTATAAAGTATGAAGTACGATGGCGTTACCAAAACCAGCAATTTGATTAACTTTATAGTTTTATTGATATTTGAACATGTTAATCTGTTGTTATATAAAATGTTTTTATTCAAATACATCAAATTCAACTTTTTTGTTTGAAAACATCAGGTTAAAATTAAAATTAAAGTTAAAATTCAAGACTTTAAATGCATCGTATTTAAATTTCTAATGGTTCATAAGGGAACGTCCATTAACTATATCACGCAAAAAGTGACTTTTTATTAACAACCCCTCCCCCCCCCTCCCTCCCCACACCCTTGTCTCGTTTTTGGTATAGAACTTCAATTTTTTTGTATGGATTGTCACGTTATCCCAAACCCTCCCTCCCCCCTTACTGCGTGACATAATTTATGGACATTCCTTAATTGCATTTTGATACACTCCTCAGGTTTTAATGAAACCATCACTGGGCCACACTGGATGTCAAATATGATCCTGACCTGGTTATATGGCATCTAATCAATTGTCCTGTTGCATACTTAAAGCCTGTTTACGTTGAACTTCGGACACCAAAATAATAGCAGCAAAAAAATGTATACATGATTCAACAAAACCGATTGTTTATTTCATAATAAATAATTTATATCTATCTTAGAAAAAGTTAATCAAGATATTAATCCCTTTGTTTTTGTAAAATTATCGAACTTTCTGTGGAACACCCGCCATCATGTTACGTATGATATCGTCAGATACGCTAGGAGTGACGGTTCTCCATCTTCTCTTGAAATCATCGCTACCATTTGATTTTTTCTTAGTTTCGAAGAGTTTCCGCTTAACTAGAGCCCAGTACTTCTCTACTGGGTGAAGTTCTGGACAGTTTGGTGGATTGGCTGTTTTTGGCACTTATTTGACGTTACATTTCCAACCTACCGATCCGCAGTCAAGTGCTGGTCAAATGATATGCAAATACAAAACACGGTATTTTTTGTTCGTTTCTAGTTTCTTGGCAAGATCGTATCCGATAAATTCGAATTTTGCTGCCGTTCGTAGAAAATACGTTTCGACACCATTTTAAGAAACAATAATGTAAACATGTTGTTCCACGAAATTAAGTGGACAGTTTGAGTTGTCATATTAGTGGAACGAATCAGCGATCTCCCAAAAAATTATCAAAATCTACACTGATAGAAAAGTGTCGGAAATTTACCGTGGACAGTCCTTATATACACAGATTAAAAGAAACATTGAATTTTCTGTGCAATCTAATGCACATAAGAGGAATGCTAGATTTTGCAGAAAATAATGGGATACTTCATGAAAATTTCAGCAAGATAACGCCTGAATCTAGCCTGTTGAATGAAATATTGCAAACTTTGTTTTATGGCGCATGCAAGATTGTAAACAATTTCGTTGATCACGCCTCCGTTGACTTGGAATTAAACGAGGGAAAATTTTACTCGATTGTTAAAATTAATTTTTTTTTCTGTGTATATTTTGCAGTTAGGAAGTCAAATCAATTCAATTGGTGACGATCTTCGTAGCTGGCACACTCATAAATAATCGGTCTACATTCCATCAGCCGGCCGCCCCATTAAGTAACGTTAGCCCAATCAAATGCCATTTGCCAACCGAATTCACTGGCAACCCTAATAACTTCATTCACAGAGCATTGTGAACTCCCCTCCTCGTCGAAGTATGATTTCGCTAGATTTGCCAAATTTGCTCCACTCCCCTCAACTAATTCGATACAAGTGATTGTTTCTCGACTGCAGCGAATTTCGTCAAACCACGCGGCAGCAGCAGCAGCAGCAGGTCCTCAATACACCTTGCACATTTGACGAACCAGCAAATCGATCGGCCCAACAGCAGAAGCGTAGCTCAATTATGTGAATTAAGCCCCAGCACTGACTCGGACCATAAGGTCTCCCTTTCTCCGGTGAGAAATTGCTCAGCCAATCTAGGCATGGTGTGGCAGCATTGCCAATGCTATCAGACAAAACAGTCTCCTTGAATTAAGCCAACCGTCAATTCCTTCTGTACATAAGTCGGTTTTTTGTCAGCTTGTTGCTTGTTTTTTCTTCTTCTTCTTTTTCATCAACACGCATTACGTAAACGAGTGCGACGACTGTTGGCTGAGTGGCGTCGACAAACAGTTTCTATTTGGACCTGGTATTTTCTTACTGTACTCTGCCTTTCTCCGGAGTCCGGCGACGAGCTCTGACACCTGTTACGGACCGGTGACTTGCCTGGATGGACCGTCCAATGTTCTCATTTAATCAGCTCATTAGCTATGTGCGGAATCAGTGACGCTCATAATACTGCTCATTATAAATACCCACCGTCTTCGTCGTCATTCGTCACCGCTTTCACGGAAGCACTCGAAGTTGTTCTAGATGATGCTCCACTACTTCCCTCTGGGGTCACTCAAGCGTGGAGCATTTATTATAGTGCTTGGGTCTCGCTATCCGTGGCTTGCCTAGCGTGCTTTCGGATCATCCTTCCTTGCTTGGCTGGTGACGATCGCGACTCTGCGGTGACTTTCCGAATAAATTTCGCTGCGCCGGGACAGGAAAGCCCAGAACGTTCAATTCCATGACAAAGTTTTCATTTACCGCTAAATATCGGTCATCAATCAGAGTAAACCGCAATGACTGTTAAGTAACAACCATCATCATCACCAGCAGCAAACACTTTTGTGCAAAGAAAGCGCCATCCATTCATTGCGGCTTAATCGTTCCGTTGCACCTATCACAGCGCGTGCAGCGGCTGATAATTGTCAAACCTTTCGTATTTCTTCTTCTTCGTTCTTCAATCCTCCATCATAATGACCAATCAGTCACCATGCTGTCAGTTCGCGCTGGAAAACGCGCTGCGAAAGTCAGCGATTCAAAGCAATCCATTTTCTTCGAATGCAAGAAGTGGAACCCAGCAGAACAACCCGGGTTGGCAATAATCAAAGCAACGGTGTTGCCATCTGACGATTACTTTGTCATAATTACCTCCCCCTCGGCTCAACAGCGATGATGATGTGGGCGATGATACGAGCATAGGAACCGTTTGGCACATAATTCATGCACCTTTTAAGTAGCACCGTTGCCGTTGGTTTTCAACTCTTCATATAGATATCTTTTCTTTTTCTTTTGCAAAGTCAACTAGTCAACACACACCGCAATCGTGGTTTTAACGCCTCGTGCTGGCATCAGCCAACCAGTGGACCGCAACAGGCTGTCTGGTCTTCTTTTCTCGCGGCAGCGGTGTTGACGGTTTATTCTTCTTATTTTAATTGCAAACCCGGTTTCCTTAGCAACAGGGAATCGAGTGATGAATGACCGATGATCAATCTCGGTTGTTTAGTAGGGTTTTTTTTTTTTGTGTGCGAAGAGGTTACAATATGGTAAAAATATGTAATTTCCAAATTTTGAACAATTTCATTCATGATTTTCATGATTGAATTTTAATTTAAACTGAGCTATTAATTGTGCTGGAAACAATATTTGATTAAGTTATATAAAGCTTGCTTCAGATAGAATTGGAACAAAAACAATTGCCTGTGTTTCAGTTATTTATTATTGATTTCAAGATCTTTTGTAGCGTTTTCTTCATACTCTTAGGAAAAATACGGATAAAATTATTCGTCACGGTTTCGAAGGAATTCTCGAATTTTTCCTGTAACAGCTCATTAGGCAGCGCACGCCTTCTTCGTCCATCGTTTTGCTTCTCTGCTCACCGGGTCTTCATCTGATTGATGTCTTTGACAACCTTTTTCCCTTTGCCTTGAGTCTCCTCTTCATGATTGCCCAGAATTTCTCAATAGGGCGGAACTGGGGAGCAGTTGGGTGGAGTTAGGTTTTCAGAACAACCTGGACCCCTTTCTCTGCATATCATTCTTGAATGACTTTGCTGTTATGACAGCTTGCCAAATCTGGCCAAAACATTACGGGATGGTCGTGGGATCGAGTGAACGGCAAAATTCGTTTTTGGAGACACTCTTTTGGTATAGTTCCGTCGTCATTGTCTTATTTGCGTAACGGCTTTCGTTTTTTTGCCACAGCTGCAAATGCCCTACCAAATCATGAATTTTCATTACCAGCGTTGTCGGCAAAAACAAATTTAAATTTGGCTGGAACATCCCTCGAGCCGTTGTCAAATTAAATTTTGACCTGGGATTTGCCCGAAGTCAGCCTTGACATAGGTTTCATCGTCATCGAAGACACCCGTCGAACTTGGTCAGCACCTGGTCGTATAGCTTCGAGCATGGATTTTGGCATTGTTCTGTTTGTGGTGTTCCGATTTGGCTGTTTGCTAGCTCGATACGACTTGATTCCTTCCCGGAGTCAGGGGTCTCCTCACGGTACTATGGGCAACACCGAATTTTCTGGCCAAATCACGGTCCGACAGATTGAGTTCCTCTTAATCGTCTTCAAAATCTTACCACGCGGTTTCCGGTCGACAGTTCCACTCCGACGATTAGCTTGTGGCTTCCGAATCGTCAGCAATGTTTCCTTATACCGTTTGATAACGCGCCATACGGTATTTCTGGGCAATTTCAGCTGTTTAGCCAGCCTAGATGCAGACAACAATGGATTTTCCAAATAACTGTGCACATTTTTTTCCCTTCTTTCGGCACCATTTTGATTGTTTACAAGTACAGTCGATTTGCGGAATGTAAAATACAAAAATACGCCACAAATTCCCGACACGTGGGCGCCAAGAACTTCCAAATCCGTTCACCAGGAGCGCCACAATATGAGCAAAAGTTTGTTCCAATTCTAAATGAAGCAAGCCTTAAATGAATGAAAAATTAATAGAATTGGCGCGTTTATGGTTTTGTTCTGAATGAATCTTTTAAAATATTTTTGTTTCTTTGTGTGTGTGTTATTTATGCAAAAAAAGATTTGTGTTATTAATTTAACCCTTGGACCGGTAGTTTCTACCGGTTTTGCTTTTCTGCGTGAAGCGGTACAATGACAAACAAGCCGTATCCTATCCAGTTTGTACGTAATTTCTCTTGCAATTCTTGACTAAAAAGGGGTTCAAGCTTCTATCAGAATATACTTTTTGCCGAGAAATACACATTTTGTTTTTAGTCGCATGAATAATACTCATGTTCGGTTCAAATGTCTATTTCATTGGTTTAGAGCCCTCCTTCACCCTCTCCCAGAGGACTTGACGTCTTGAACCACCTAAGAAAAAAATCCTGCCCAAAAACCCCCACATGCCATTTGAAGAGACTCCAATTCCAAGAACTAGAGCTTTGCAGAAATTTGTGTTTCATTTGTATGGAAGTCCTCCTTCAGGCAGGGAAAGACTTGAACCATCATAAGAACCTTCTCTGGCCTCAACAACCCCTACATACTCAGTTTTCATAATAGTAGGTATGATTCTCATGTTTGGTTGACATTTGTGTCTAATTTTCATGAGAGCCCACCCCTTCAGAGAGGAGGAGTCTCAAACCTCCATAGAAACATTTATTGGTTCCGATTTGAAGTTCCCAAAATTTGGGTTCCTATTCGCTTGATTAGATCTGAGTTATGCCAGAATTCGTGTTTCATTGGTGTGAGAGCACCCACTTCCAGATGCGGGAGGGTCTCGAGCCTAAGAACTTTCCCTCGACTCCAAAAATCCTGCATAAAAATAGTCATACCTGTTGGGATAATTCTTATATTTGGCTCAAATTCGTGTTTCATATGTATGAGAGCCCCTTCTTCCAATTTTTCCACCGTTTGATCAGTTCTTGAGTTATGCAGAAAATAGTTTTCATTTGCATGAGAGCCCCCTTTTTAAAGGCGGGAGGGGTGTCAGACAATCCCATAAGATCCTTTCCCAGATCAAGGAAAACCCCTGCATCAAATTTGCCTAGCGGTAGGGATAGTTCTCTAGTTTGGTTTAAATTTGGCTTTGTATGTATGGGGAGCTCCCCTTTCCAGAGTGAGGAGAGGTCTCAAATTACCATAAAAACATTTCTTGCCTTCAAAAACTCGCCCATGCCAAATTTTTGTTTCATTTGCATAGGATCCCTTTCCAGAGCCAGGAGAGAGGTCTCAAACTATCTGTAAGATGCTTTTCCGGACACATAAACCACTGAATGAATTTGCAAGGCCGTAGGCATAGTTCTCATGTTTGGTTGAAATTGTGTTTCATTTGTATGAGAGCCCCCAGTTTTAGGGCCTCCTCCCCGTTGAACCACCAGAAAACATTTTGTGCCTTAAAAAACTCGTCCATTCCAAATTTGGTTCCATATTCTTTATTAGTTTTCGAGTTATGCAGAAATTTGTGTTCCATTTGTACCAGAGCCCCCCCCTCCTTCTTCCTCATATGGCGGAAAAGTCTCAAATCACCATAGAAACATTTCCCTCCTTCAAAAATGTCCATGCCAAATTTGGTTCCATATCCTGATTAGTTCTTGAGTTATGCAAGAAATTTGCGTTTCATTTGTACAGGATCCCCCGTTTCAGAAAGGAGGGTCTCAAATCAACATAAATCATTTTTGTCTTCAAAAACCACCACATACTAAATTTCGTTCCATTTGGCGATTAGTTCCCGAGTTATACAGAATATTGTGTTTTATTTGTATGAGAGCCACTCCCTTTTATGACGAGGACGGTTCTCAAGCTACCATAAAAACCTTTTTGCCTTCAAAAACTCATACATGCTAAATTTGGTTTCTTTTGTGATTAGTTCTCGAGTTATGTAGAAATTAGTGTTTCATTTTGCTGTAAGGCCCCTCTTTCCAGTAAAGGAAGGGTCACAAAACCATCATAAGAACCTTCCTCCGGCCTCAAAAATCGCCGTACAAAATTTCACGCCGATCGGTTCTGTAGTTTTCCGAGTCTATTAGGCAGTGTGTGAAAAAATTGACTGCCCGAAATGAATGCGAAAAACAACAGCATTCAATTCTTTGGTCTTTGCTGAACACACGAATTACTAATAAAGAAAAAGCAATGAACAGACGAACACAAGCATTCGGTCCCCTCCAAAGGTGACCCGCACCGAATGTCTTCATTCACACAGGATACTATAACCTACATTTTTTCTATGCAAAGATCTCCGGTTCAATCAGTCAAAACAAAAAAGAGAGCATCACAAAACACAATAATCGCAAACATTTGACTGAATGTGTTCTTGCTATCACCGAATTTTTGGCTCTTCTGAAATTCAGTTTTGCACCGAATCGGTGAATGACGAGATGGATGTTGGATAAATTCACGGGATTCTGTATTGAATTTGAATTTTTCGCACCCTGCTATTAGGTTCGAGCAGACAGACATACTGACAGACAGAAATCAATTTTTTATGCTTCTTATCTCGAGTACTTTTCAAGCTGAACGTATCTGATTTTGTAAACAAAAAGAGAAGTAAGATTCAAGCAAAAATTTCTAAATACTCTCAACTTTTCCCTCACGGAAAGTATGGCATCACCATCATGTTGGGAAATGTAATTCCTTGTGTTGGTGGCCCTACTTTGCATGAAAGTGCAAGGGTTTCAAAAATTTAACGTTTGAATCTTACTTCCCTGCTGGTAAGGCCAATTCACATCTGATTTAATTGCTCGGATATAGATTTTATCAGTAACCACATTTTTATAGCTTTTCATACAACAGGGCATAGTTGGGAACACAGAAATAAATTTGTTCCTTACATTGGGTCTACGGTTATCTTGTTAAATCATGGTTATTTTATCTATATGAACAGTAAGTTTATAACGTGAATATTTTCTGTACATCTTGGCTGTGTTACTCGGCTTAAAGGTTCAATTTAGGCGAATTCAGATCATTCGAAGATCGTGTAGATAACCTGTTCAGCTTAAGCAGCGAAATCATAATTTCAGAAAAGTTGAGAAAATCGTAAGTTGCGCGGAAGTAAACAACTATAAATTCTTGAGTGCTTTTTCATAAGGGCGTAGGTCACAAAATGTAAACAAACGCGTTGTTCATGGCATTTTATTAAAAAATCACGTATATATGCCCATATTTGTTGAACTTTCTGATGGATTATTTCTGAAAGTATCAACTAACTTTTTACAAAATGGGGGAGAATCACTTTTGCACATTTTGGGAATAATATACATACGCCGCTTGTGTTGAAAAGTAACTTGCAAATCATTGTTGTATCATTCGAATGCCCCCGAACGACGCGTTAGTAAAAGACTTTATACCACAAGTTTAAAAATTTAGTTTCTTTTTGGTAAAAATTGGTTTTTAGCAAAGATATTTTAACAACGTTCTGTTGCAGAAAAAAATTATACGTCATTTTGATAAGTTCAACGTCTCTGTGTGAAATATGACAACTTGACGTAACATTTCGAAATGTCAACATTGTCATTTGCAGAATGACGTATCATTTTGACGCAAGTAAAATGCCGTCTACCAAACTGACTTATCAAAATGACGTATTATCGTTTTCTATCTCAGACCGTTGTAAGAAACATTTTTCTAAATAAAACTTGAATTTTCACTTCTAAAGGGTGTCTACAGTTGAATTGCATCACTTTCAGTAAGCTGTAACATTTCGCCTTTTGGGTTCATTTCAACAAAATTTTGGGTGAAATGACTTCAGCGTTTATTGTTAACACTGAGTGTATTTCATTGTGAAATGTGTCGTAGTTTCGAAAAAGGAGTCGAAGGAACAGCAAGTGCGCGAGTACATTATGAACACGCACCTCGACAATCCACTTCTTTCACACAGAGCCATCGGAAAGATATTGAAAATTCACCAGTCTACAGTGTCTCGTGTCATAAAACGTCGAACTGTCGATCGGAAGAAGGTGAGTGAAAGAAAAAGTGTTCCGTACTCTGTGAAGGATCACAATCGAGTGGTTGCTTGTTGATTGCAAAGCCAAGAAACGAACCGGGCTCCGTTCATTCAAAGTCCAGAAAGCTCCAAATCGCAATGAAAAACGAAATAGGACAGCTAAAACACGTGCGCGTAAGCTGTACAAACAAATGTTGACAATACCACACTGATGCATCATGGACGATGAAACACACGTAAAAGCGGACTTTGAACAAATTCCCGGCAACCAGTATGTGACTGCGAAAGACAAGTTCGATGTTCCAGAGTCTCTCAGGAAACAGCAAGTGTCAAAGTTCCCCAAGAAATTCATGATTTGGCAGGGGATTTGTTCGTGTGGTAAACAGAGCAAGCCTTTCGTGACAACTTCAACTGTAAATGGTCAAGTACAGATGAATTAATGCCTGAAAAAACGACTGCTTCCGTTTCTCAAAACACACAACGTTCGTACAATTTTTTGGCCAGACCTAGTCTCTTGTCACTACTACAAGGATGTTCTGGAGTGGTACAAGACGAATGGTGTCAATTTTATGCCGAAGGATCTAAAATCTCCCAAAGTTTCAAGGTCCAGGGCCAATTGAAAAATATTGGGCTATGATGAAGCACGAGCTTCGCAAGCATTCTAAAGTTGTCACTACAGAACAGGAAACGTTGAAGTCATGGTTGAAAGCGGAAAAAAATGTCGATTCAAGCGTTGTACAAAATCTTATGCGGGGTGCTAAGAAGAAAGTTCGGGCTTTTGGATTTGGTAAAGAATTCACTGTATTTCTTCAAAAATATTTTAAAATATCTAAACCAAGATTATACATTGTATTTTATTCCTTGAATATTTTATGATAATTGGTTGAGAGACTTGTTTTTGAGGACGAGCTTAAAGTGATGCAATTTAAACACTCTTTATTGTAATTTTTTAGCACAGTCATGTAATATCTTTTACCAATGTGTCATTAAGTGGAATTTAATTGCGATAAATATGTCCGGTTTTCAAATAGGAATAAAAATAATCTCAAAAAAGTTCAATGCAGATTTTCTCATTTTCGTCCAAATATTACTTAAGTCAATTTGAAAAAGTACTCGAGAATTGATTAATAATGTCTCAATTGCTTCGGGTGCAATCAATCATCCTGATAGCAACATGGTTTTGTTAATTATCACCGAATGTAACGTTGGGCGTTGTATAATATATTTTGATTCAGGTTCATTCGCTTGAATTATTAAGAACTTTTATGAGTTAGGTTAAATTAGGTTTGATAAGATTTGAATCGTATACAAAATGTAAATATTGACAAGACAAGGTTAGGTTAGACTCGCTACAAATTTATTTTGCATGTCGACTGGTTTGTGCCTCGGCTAAGTTGAATGCTATAAAAATAAAAAATGCAACAATGACTCCAAACCATGAAATAACCATCTTGACGAAACAAGGAGAAAATCCAAAAGGAATCTTTATTCGCCATGCGGATTGTTTGCTGGCGCTTTCATTAAGCATAAAAAATAATTGTTTGATCAAAATTTCTCAGTAGTAAGAGGGTTTAAGCTCGATCATTTTGCAACGAGACCGGCTGGAGAACAGAAGTTATCGCGTAGTTTCGGAAGTTTTTTGCTAAATAAGTGAAACGTTGGTTCTGAGAGTTACGAACCGAAGGTACTCAATAGGAAGAGTGAATTTTTAGTGCAGTGCTTACAACGAATTTTTAATTCTTTCTCAGTTAATTTAAGTATACGTAGTCTCCGGTCTGTGAGACCGGCAAAGCGATATCTTTTCGAGATACGCCGTTTGTTAAACGTGCCGAAACAGGTAATTATTTATTCAAGCCATATTCACGTTTTACATAAGACTAAAACGTATCATTCGCGTTGGACATTCCAGTGCTAAGGCGGGAGTCCCCTAAGGCCCGCCTTTCGAGGTAGTTAAACGGAGGGGAGTGAAGCTCGCACGCCTACTGTGCGAAATTTCACCCGACGGTCGCCAATAATTTGTCGTAATTCCACAAATAGTTACAACCCCTGTGGAAAGGTTACCGAGAGCGCGGTTTAGTGATCCGTAGTCAAGTGTCGGACACTAAATCGGACCTTATCCGAAATAAAGGAGTCTCCCTTAACCCCGCTCGGTCATAGCGGAAACGTACGCGAAGCCGGGTCGCTTGGGAAAGCGGGCTTCTATATTGAAGGAGACGGTCAGTTCCGGACGCTCTCGACGAATATCCCTCCGTATCTGTAATTCGGTCATACTCCCCGAGCTCGTCTGCCATCGCTAAACGCCATTTCAGCAGAGACAGCGGTCAAGTTTCGACCCCGCCATCATCATCGGGATTCGTTACCATCCACATCGTTGTCGTCGCCATCTAAGTCGCCAGTACCCCTGTCATCGAGAACTCACCAAAAACCTGCGCAGGTATGTGGAAACTTTTTAACGCGGTCATGGTTGTTTTTCTGTGAATATTTCGCGTCACCGAATGTTCTGTCCAATCCGAATGAGTCGCGAATAACTGGGAAATAGATGTATTTGATTATGTTATGATTTGAAGCACTGAGTTGAATTTCTTTTTCGTTTTGGGCAGTTCCGATAGAATTGACTCCTCCTAAAATCCGTTTTCGTTTTCAGTTACATTGTTTGTTTCAATATCAGGCTTCTCTTCTCCCGTTCCGGTTAGCTCATTCGGATTGAGCGAGTTTAAATTTGTTTTTTTTTTACTTAGGTTCAGAGGGGGGAATCAAGAAGGATTTATTGGCTTTCTTCTATTCTAACCACTAATACTTCAATTGTGTTTGAGCCTTGGAGCTAATAGCCGTTCACGAATCCTCTGAGGTGTCTGTCTCAGAAAAGTCGGGCAAATACCAAACGACAGGTGGCCTCCTGCTTGCAGGAGTGGCGCTACGGCCATCTTGTTTCTAAAACCTCGTGAGAATTCTCCGAACGGTTTGTTTTGTTTACAAAAACCATAATAACTTTTGTTTGACATACGATAGACACAATTTATGCATACCAAAAGTTGACTCTTTTATTGTTCAAGAATCAATTCGAATGCAACTCTGCTGAAAAATTCGAAATAACAAAGTTACAGCAAAATAACTCATTTTATAGAGACTCCCTAGGCTACGTCGGAAAAAATGCTCTAATTCAGTCATATCAAAAGATACAGAAAAATTTATACCATAAAAGTTGCTTGAAATTATTTATTCTACAACTTTTCTAACCTCTCTTTCTTCCTTCATTTCTGCAAGTCAAAAAGCTAGATTTTCGATTTCTCTTAAAATAAGGACCGCCCTAGTTTTCATTCACACCAAGAGAACCGTCTTGTTATTAAAAATAACTTTTTGGAAGACAGTTTTGCTCGAAAACTTCAAACTTAGGCTTTCAAGCTAAATTCGCATTCTAGACCACTGTGCAATGGCCTGGTTGGACAGAGAATCTATCTATCTCTATCTATCTCTCTCTCTCTATATATAAATGGATTTCTGTCTGTCTGTTTGTCTGTCTGAACCTAATAGGCTCGAAAACAACCGATCGGCGTGAAATTTTGTATGCAGGGATTTTTGGGGCCGGGGAAGGTTCTTATGATAGTTGAAATCCCTTTCATCTCTGTATAGAGGGGCTCCCATATAATGACACTAAAATTTCTGCATAACTCGAGAGCCAATCAAGCAAATGGAACCAAATTTGGCATATGGAGGTTTCTGAAGGAGAAAAATGTTTCTATGATGATTTGAGATCCCCCCACCTTCTGATGGAGGGAGGAGGGTCTCTCAAACAAATGAAACACAAATTTCTACATAACTCAAGAACTAATAAAGCAAATGGAATCAAAATTGGTATGCGGGGTTTTTTGAATGCAAGAAATGTTTCTACAGTGATTTCAAACACAAATCTCAACCAAACCTGAGAATTATCCAGGTAACTATGCCACAAACTGTGTTTTGTCTGGTCAAGAAGAATGTTTTGATAGAAGTTTGAACCCCTTCTTAGTCAAAAAAAAAAAAACTCATTCAAACAAAAAAATCAAATAAAATCGTCAGTCCTGTGTAATGTTCATTCATTTAGTTGCAGGCGTAGCAACGCTCGCACCGGGATCAGCTTAAGACGGTATTCGATGAAATTTGGACACACAAAATAGGTCACCAAAAATTTTTCTTGAGCCCGATTCTTTTCAAACTTTCTGGAAATAAAGTACTACTAAATGGTTAAGCTTTGACATCATTGGTTTATTGAACCTCTTCTACCAACCCAAATGCCCGCACCTTTGCCTTGACCCCTTTTTGGGCAATGATCAAATTTTGGGCAATGATAGGACCGACTTGCTTACTTACTTTTAACCACACTTTCTTTAGTTCAAGTTCATTTTCTATCCGTTTTGGAGTTTTAACGAGCTTTGCCTTCATGATTGCTCAAAATTTTTCAATTGGGTGAAGTTCCGGAGTGTTTGGAGGGTTGACGTCTTTCGGTACAAAAACTACATTTTTATCTTTTTAAGACGCCGGCATAGTGCAATCAAGCAAACAGTGTCGCCATCGTGAGATCTCGGAAGTCGATTTTGGAGGCATTCGTCCTTGTAGATTTGTCCGTTGGCGGTCCCAGAGGTGTTGAAGGGCTGACTCATTTTGCCACATCCGCAGATCGCTTGCCAGACAAGGAAGTTTTTGGCGAATTTCGACAGTTTCTTCTTCCGTACACTCTCCGGAACGGCCAACTTTTTCGCAACATCCCTGATCGAAATGTTGGGATAACGCTTAAATTGGTTCAATACCATCCTGGCCTTCTCCGGATTGGATGTGCCACGTTTTTTTGCCACTACCATTTTTCCGCTTGGTTGTCTTACGGTCCTCGAACGTTTTGATCACATGAGATACGGTTGAATGTGCGATTCCGAGCTGTTTTCCGATCCATCGATGAGAAGCGTTTGGGTTTTCGAAGTGAGTGCCCAAAATTTGTTGGCGCACTATTTCTTCATTCGAAACCATCACTGAAATCACTCGACCGATTTTCACGAAACTCATTACACAATTGACACAACACAATGAAATACATTCAGTTAAAATTTTCCAATAATTTTTACCCACACGCTAAAATGTTACGAACAATTGCGTGTGTCCAAATTTCATCGAATACAGTCTTTAGTTACTCATAAATAATGGATAGTGTTTACGCTGGTCACCAATTTAGGGAATTTCAAAACTTTCGACCTAACGAAAGCACACCACTATAATTGATCAGTGAGTGACCCGAATAATAACCGAATATTTTCACTCCATATGATTATTCTAGTCATTCTAGTCAAACACATCCCATCTCATACCACACCGATCGCTTCACGATCATTTGTATAGGCGAGAGATAGGATGTCGAATAACATCGCACCCAGTTAGGTTACTATCATATAATGTAAAACCAGTTAGTTCCAAATAAATCTCCGATAAGACCGGATCGTTTTTGTTAGTTGAGCCGTCGCGTGTAATTTGAAGTGCGAATATATTTTACGATTCCACCGCCAGAACATAACGTTTTTTAATTTGTGCGTTATCCGACGACTTAAGTTGAAGTTAAGTCACATTCTAAACAGATAGCATTTGAAAAATTTGATGGATCATTTCCATTTTTCTATGCATATTTACCAGAGTTTTACGGGTCATGAATGCGTTTTTTATGGAACGATTTTAATTTTATGATGGATCGTTTATTAGTTTTTGTATGCAAAAGTATATTTGCTATCCACGAGGTGTACAAACTCCAATGCTATTGCTAACTAGCGCTATGCAGTGACCAATTTCCAAACCGCACTGTCCACTTTCCGGAAGTCCTTGGCATTCTGAACAACTTTGCTGTAGTGTTCACTTTCTAGGTTTTTTTACCAGTTTATTTATTTATAATGCTCAATCGCGTTAGCTTCACGGAGCGAAATGCAATGTTTGTAAGTTATACACACAAAAATAACTATTTTTAAACAAATTATGATTCTTCTTCTTCCTTGGTGGCGCTTCATCTTGTTCTTTTGCAATTCTAGCCAACTTTTTTTGTTTATTGATTCCCGTTGACATGAATGCGGCGAACTGCAACAACGCACGATCGCGAGTATCCATCTCCTTCGGTTCTTCAATACGTATTTCGGTGTCCACCGGCATGATGACAGATTCCTCCGTTTTATCTTCCAGCACCTCTAGCGTGTCCAATTCTCCCGCACCTTCAGTTTCCGATCCTCCGGTGGCTGTACCTTCGATAACTGCACATCCGAAAGTTTTCTTTAGTCTACCACTTTGCTCCTTTTTTTGACTTTGCCCTTTCTGCTGACTCCGCATCTGCCGCTTAGGACAAGAAGCTATCAGGTGTCGCACTTCTTTGCAGAAGAAGCATTTATCATTATTGCGTTCGTAATACATATTTCCCTTCCGGTTGGTGAAGTGCAGCGATGACAGGATATCCTGCTTCATGTCCATGTACGCACCACGCACACCAGTGTAGGCGCGAATGCCCAGCTCCGCCGGAAACTTCTCCGAAACGATGCGTTTTACGTGTCATATTTTGACAACACCGTAACCTGGTTGGGAACCTCCGGTGGAAGATCGTAAATTCGCACATAGCAGATGTGATCCTAGGCATGCGACATGTGTACTTTGACCTTTTTTCCATTCCCATAATGGAATACCAGCTCGTCAGAGTTGGCGGTCAGCGCGTGCAACATCGACCGCTCAGACTTAAACTTGACGAGAAGGGACTTTTTATCTGCAATCCCATATGCTTCAATTTCATCAAGCTCCACATCCAAGGCTTTGACGAAATTTGCCACTTCGCCTAAAGCTGGTTTATCCGCTCCATTGCCGAAGGTAAATCGCACAGTATTTTTCAACTCGCACATTGCTGCTGTATCAAAAGCAATCAGGTTGATGAAACAAGAACAATGTAAATTTATTACAATACCGTAGAGAAGAAGGCTATCGCGTGAAAAAAAAAAACAAAACTCTCAACCGTCCGAAACGAAAAGCAGAAACAGAACTGAACTTTCTAGGTTATCAGTATTAGAAATATAATGTCATTGATTTACCCCGTTTTACGTGAGTCGATACTTTATGGGGGTGATGCAATAAGCGGGTGTGTGTTGCAATATTTGTCGAAGTGAGTCGATACTATTCACTGGTAGTGAGTACCCTAATTTGAGAACAATGGTGGACCATAGATTCGGTGAGCTACCTCCTCTAGAAGGAAACCGTAGTTCTACGTTAAAAGCTCCTAAGCCCCTTGAACTTTAGCTACAAGCGTCAAATCGTCACAACCCCACAAATGATACCAACTTCCTCAAACTGTTCACTGACACTCTTTCAAAATCCATACGTCAAGGTTCAATTGATTCAAATCCTTTCCGTGAATAAAAATAAAACCTCAAAACTCACCGAAGAAAACCCCAATCTTCCTAACTGGCCACTCCTGGGCTGCTCAATTACAAACCATTAATCGTTTCCCGCACCAGAAGCTCATCGAACTATTCTTTCCGGCGGGGGCCGAAAGCAGAACGTTGGACACATCCGTCCGAGTGTTCTCTATTCACCTCCATCAGCAGCGGCTCCACGTTCGTCAGTCCGGTCCAGGCCAGGTCCAGTCCGGTACACATCTTTTTTTCTTCTCCCCTCCCCCTTCTGCCTTTTCCTGCCCAGTTCGCGGCACTTACCGGGGCTCATAGAGATTCATTGCACACAGGGAAGCAGGCAAAAGAACAACAAAACGAGCCACCACAAGGCACATAATGGGATTTCGATGCTATTAGACAAAATGACTTAAAAGGCTTTTCGGTGGTGCCCATTCTTTACCCCCCCCCCCTGGCTTCCTTTTTTCCTCTCTTTTTTTTTCTTAGCGAAACAAACGTGAAATCCACGGGCGGACGGGGAGGATAGCAGTCGGGGATTGATGGATCGATGGATGACTGTTTACCGAAGCCGGCCAGAGAGTGCGAGCAACAGATGGCGTTTTTTTTCGCTGCGTGGATATTCCCGAGAGGTCTCTGGCTGGACAGTAATGTAACGAGTCTTGAAGAGAGTTCACATACTCCCGCTCCTCCCGCTCGTCCCTTCGTCGTGGTTGTCGCTGTCGACGTCACCGATGTTGTTGTGATCATAGTCGTCCAATGAAGAGGGGAGGGTGGGGGAAGGCAGGTACTTGCATCTATTGTCCAGTGGTGCTCAGGCTCATGAATTTGGGAAGCAGAGGAGGCACTTTTGTTGTTTCGGATCTCTCTGTTCCTCCTTTTGAGGTGTACAAAACACTTTGGGGTACCGGAGCAGAAGCGTCCGAAAACAAAAATAACAACAAGAGCAGACGAGTACCGGCCGGAGAAGTGTGGAGATGTTTGCATGTGCTCTTTTTTGGACGTTCTCACGATCGATCACAGACGGCATCCGCGCTGCTGCCGTTGGCCGATGGCTGGTGGCTTGTCCGTAGACCCAGTTGAGATGAGAGATGTCTCTCTGGGGTCCACACACAGACACACAGACACACATCACATCACATCGCGCCTAGATGGATAGGACGGGACTCGCATGTGACGGACGACGGACGCGGAATGTTTTGTTTTTTTTTCGGGCTATGGGAAGCCGGGTTCGTCGTTTGCACCGTGTGGTCAACTCTTTATTTTTTCGGTTCTCACTTGGGTGGGACGGTGGGACGCACCATGGCATTAGTGGACTTGGCACGACAGATGGCTCACGGATTTTTTTTTGTGAGATTTGTTTCTGGAAGATGGAAGATATGTTGAGTGATTTTGAAGAGGGACAGTGGATTTTCCCACTGATCGGGCTGGCTGCTGGTGAGACTTGATCGTCGTTGAATGTCGAGCGTCTTCGGTTCTGGTGGTGTGTTTTTTTTCGGTTGAATTGGGGTTACAGCGGAGAAGACATTTTTCGTCATTTGGGGTGAACTATGGATGAGTCGATGGATGAGTTTTCAAGCAAAATTTAACTAGGACACTCTGATGGCTCTGTGTGTGTGTACAAATGTATGAGACTTAACATTATAGAATTTGTTCATTACAAGTCGACGGGGCATTCGGCTAATCTCTTTATTAAAAAACTTAACCAGTTTCAGAAGTGTAAATATAAGTTAATACCAGATGGAAAAAAATTGTCTTAATTATGCATATATGGGAAAATCCTCTAATGTGGGTCTATGAATCTTAAATTCGGCCTAGGAAACGTCCATTAATATTGTCACGCAAAAAATGACTTTTTATAACCCCCCCTTCACCCCTTGTCACGTTTTTTGTATGGGCCATCATATTTTTTTGTATGGATTGTCACGTTTTAACAAACTCCCCCTCCCCCCTTACTGCGTGACATAATTAATGGACCTTCCCCTAGCGGTAAAATTTGTCTGTCTTTAGTTTTTATGTAAGGTGCTTTTCATAAACCACGTAGAGATTTCTAGGGGAAGAAGGGTTTGACCAAAGTCTAAAGACGCTCCATACAAAAATTCAAAAACTTGTATAGAGAAAAGTGAACGTGTGGGGAGGGGGAGGGGGTTTGAGATTGTCAAAAATAAGTCTACGTGGTTTATGCACAGGCCTTAAGTGGGAAACCGTTGCGCTGAACTGGCCGGCTTGACGTGCCGCAAGGGCTCAGTAAGAATTATTTGGCCTGAAGCTCAGAGTTTAATTTTTAATATTTAAAATCTTTAAATCTAAAAATCTAAAATTTTAATTTTTAAAATCTAAAAATCTAAAAATTTTAAAATCTAAAAATCTAAATATCTGAAAATCCAAAAATCTAAAAATCTAAATATTCAAAAATCTAAAAATCTTAAAATCTTAAAATCTAAAAATCTAACTATCTAAATATCAAAAAATCTAAAAATCTAAAAATCTAAGTATTTAGGTCAAAATCTCAAGATCTAAAAATCAAAATATCTAAAAATCTAAATATCTAAAAATCTAAAAATCTAATAATCTAAAAATCTAAAAATCTAAAAATCTGAAAATCTATCTAAAAATTCATAAAATTCTAAAAACCTAAAAATCTTTATATCTAAAAATCAAGAAACATAAAAAACCTTAAATTCAAATATCAATAAATCTGAAAATATAAATATCTAACAATTTTAATATGTAAATATTAAAAATCCAAACATCTTAATAATTATAAATCTATAAATCTTTGAATCCAAAAACCTAAAAATCCAAATTTTTAAAAATCTTAAAATTTACAGATCTTGTTATCTTAAAATTCAAAAATTCAAAAATTTAAAAATCTAAAAATCTAAAAATCTAAATATCTAAAAATGTAAAGATCTAAAAAAGGATTTACTTAAAATCCAAATATATAAAATCTTAAAATCTAAAAGTCCTTAAGTCAAAAATCTGAAAATTTAAAAGTCGGCGCTATAAAATCTATAAATTTATGAACATATAAAAATCTAAATATCTCAAAATCTATATATCTGAGTATCTAGAAAACTTTGAATCATGAAATCTAAAAACCTGAAAATCCAAAAATTCTAAAATGTGAAAATCTAAAAATCTTAAAATCTAAAAATCTAAAAATCTAAAAATCTAAAAATCTAGAAATCTCAAAATCTTAAAATCTAAAAATCTTAAAAATTTAAAAGCCAAAAATTTAAGAATCTAAAATTCTATAAATCTGAAAATCTAAAAGTCTGAAAATCTTAAAATCTAAAAATTCTAAAATCTTAATAATTTTATAACTAAAAATTGAAAAGTCTTAGTATCTAAGGGAATATCTGAAGATCTTAAAACCTTAATAAATCCAGAAATCTAAATATCTTAAAATCTAAAAATTTAAAAGTCTAAATATCTGAAAATCTTAAAATTAATAAATCTAAACATCTAAAAATCTCAAATATCTATAAATCTTAAAACTCAAAAAACTAAAAATCCAAAATTTTAAAAATCCTTAAGTCTAAAGATCTTATAATCTTAAAATCTGAAAATCTGAAAAACTATAAATCTTAAAATCTAAAGAAAGATTTACTTAAAATCCAATAGTCATAAAATCTAAAAATTAAAAGTCCTTAAGTCAAACATCTTAAAATCTAAAAGTCAGCGCTATAAAATCTTTAAATCTTAAAACGTGTAAAAATCTGAAAATCTTAAAATCTAAAAATTAAAAAATCAAAAACCCTAGATATCTATATATCTAAAAATTCAAAAATCTAAATATCTTATGTTCTAAATATTTTAAAATTTAAAAATTAAAAATCAAAATATCTAAAGATTTATAAATTTATAAAACTATAAATCAAAAATCTTAAAATCCAAATTTTTAAAAATCTTAAAATCCAAATTTAAAAAAATCTTAAAATCCATACTTTTCAAAATCTAGAAACTTTAAAATCTAATAATTCTAATATCTCAAAATTTTAAAAACTAAAAATCTAAGTATCAAAAAATCTTAAAATGTAAAAAAAAGATTTACTTAAAATCCAAATATCTATAAATCTTAAAATCTTCAAGTTCTGAAGTCAAATATCTAAGAATTTAAGAGTCGGTGCTATAAAATCTTTGTATCTTAAAACATGTAAAAATCTAAACATCTAAAATCTAAATATTTGAATATCTAAAAATCTTAAAAATGTTAAAATTTTAAAATCAAAAAACCTTAAAAATCTAAAAATCTAGATATCCACAAATCTTAAAATCTAAATACCTTAACATTTTAAAATATTAAAATTTGAAAATCACTATATCTAAATATTCATATATCTTTAAATTTATCCAAAAATCTAAAAATCCAAATTTTAAAAAATCTAAACATCTATATTATAAAAAATTTTAAAATCGAAATTTTTAAACATCTAAATACCTAAAGATCTAATTATCCTAAAATCTTAAAATTTAAAATTCATAAAATCTTAAAACCACAGTATCTATGTGAAAATCTTAAGATTTAAAAGTCTTCAATCTAAAAATCCTAAAATCTATGAATTTTAAAATTTAAAAGTCCGAAAATCTCAAAATCTCAAAATCTAAAAATTCAGAAATCTGCACATCTAAAAATTTCAAAAGTCAAAAATTTTTAAAATCTTAAGAATTAAAATCAAAATATATAAATATTTATAATTCTATATATCTTAAGATCCAGAAATCTTAAAATCCATGTTTTTAAAAATCTTAAAATCTCAAGATCTACTGATCTTTATATCTAAAAATCTAAAAATCTTAGTATTTTAAATCTTAAAATCTAAAGAAAGATTTATTTTAAGGGACATCTAAAAATAAAAATCTAAAAATCTAAAAATCTAAAAATCTAAAAATCTAAAAATCTAAAAATCTAAATATCTAAAAATCTAAATATCTAAAAAATTTCAAAATCTAAACATCTAAAAGTTTTAAAATCTAAAAATGTCAAAATCTCAAAATCTCAAAAACTCAAAATCTCAAAATCTAAGAACCTAAAAATCTAAATGTCCTTAAGTCAAAACTCTTAAAATCCAAAAGTCACCGCTATGAAATCTATAAATATAAAAACATGTTAAAATCTAAATATCTTTAAATCTTAATATCTGAATATCTAAAAATCTAAAAATCTAAATATCTGAAAATCTAAAAATCTGAAAATCTAAAAATCTGAAAATCTAAAAATCTGAAAATATAATATCTTAAAAATATTTAAATCTACAAATCTTAATACTAAAATATCTCAAAATCTAGAAATCTTTAAATCTTAATATCTTAAATTTCAAAATCTAAATTGCTTAAAATATTAGTTTATAAGATCTTAAAATCTACAAATCTAAATAACTAAAAATCAAAAATCTTAAAATCTAAAAATCTTAAAGTCTAGATATTAAAAAATTAAAAAATTTGAAATCTAAGAATCTTAAAATCTAAAAATTTAGAAATCTCAAAATTTTAAACACCAAATTATCTTAATATTTAAAAATCTTTAAATCTCACAATCCAAAAATCTGAAATTCCAATTTCTTAAAAATCTTAAAATCCAATTTTTTTTAAATCTAAATATCTTAAGATCTGATAATCCTTAAATCTTGAACTTTTAAGAAAAAATCTAAAAATCTAAGTATCTAAAAATCTTAAAATCTTAATAACGATTCACTTAAAATCCAAAAGTCTTAAAATCTTTAAACCAAAAAGTCCTTAAGTCAAAAATCTAAAAATCTTATAGTCGGTGCTATAAAATCTATAAATCTAAAATCATGTTAAAATCTCAATATCTTAAAATCTAAACATCTGAAAATCTAAAAATCTTATAATCTAAAAATTAAAAAATCATAAAGTCTTAAAATCTAAATATCTTAAAATCTAAATATCTAAAACCTAAAAATCTTTAAATCTTAAGATATTTAAATCCTCAAATCTAAAATCTTAAAAATCTAAATATCTTAATATCTAAATATCTAAAAATCTCAAAATCTAAATATGTTAAAATTTAATAATCGAAGGATCTTCAAATCTAAATATCTAAAAATTTTAGGACAAAAAATCTCAAAATCTAAGTACCTTAACAAAAATTTAAAGATCCTAAAATCCTTAATCTAAAAATCAAAAAATATTAAAATTCTAAAATTTTAAAAATCTAAAAATTTTAAAATTTTAAAATCTAATTAATAAAAAGATATTCTAAAAATTTATTAACCTTAAAATCTAAAATCCAAATTTTGAAAACTCAAAAAATTTAAAAATCTTTAAATCTAAAAACTCAAATATCTTAAAATATAAATATCTAAATATTTTAAAATCTTTAAATTTAGAAACCAAAATATCTATATATTTATAAATCTATAAATCTTAAAATCCAAAAATCTAAAAATCCAAATTTTAAAAAATCCTAAACATCAAGGATGTAATTATCTTAAAATTTAAAAATTTAAAAATCTAAATTTATAAAAATCTTAAAATCTTCAAAAATTTACTTTAAATCCAGAATTCTTAAAATCAAAAAATTTAAAATCAAAATATCTTAAAATCTAAAAATTTAAAAATGTTAATATCTAAAACTCTAACAACCTCAAAATATTAAAATCTCAAAAGCTTAAAATCTCAAATCTAAAAATCTAAAATCTAAAAATATAAGAATAGAAAATCTAAACATTTCAAAATCTAAAAATCTGTAGATCTTAAATTCAAAAATCTTAAAATCTAAAAAATTTTGAGGTTTTGAAACTCGACCCCAGCATTTTTTGTGTACATTCAGTAAATTTTCTGGCAAAATATGAGTGCAATTGGTATAAAAAAAACCCTGACAGTAAAAGAAGAAAACCCTCCAAATCCGTCATTTCCCCTATCGAAAACTCTGAGAATAAAAATAAACTGATATTTTAAAATTTTAAGATTAAACAAATTAATTAACTTGAAGTATCACAACCTCAATTATTAAACAATAAAAAAATCCAACTTGCTATAAAAATCATATATTTAGGAGCTTAAAGATTCAAAGATAAATCAAATATATGAAAAAGTTCAAATTAAGAGCAATGAAATACACCGAACTATCAATATTTTCTCAATATTATTACTATCACGTATTCACTATGAACTGATTTACCGGTTAATTCAGCGGTTAGCCAAGTTATTTGATTCGGGATTTGTCATGTTCAAATATACACCAATGTTTTCCCGACGATGGTTTAACTCGACAAATATTTTGTCCATTTTGTCTTTCGGTGATATTAGTGTCGACATATCGACACAGATTTTTCATTAGGGCCAAACTGACAAACGTAAACAATGGCTTTTTCCGCGAGTTTCTTGTCATTCCACCACGGTCATTTCGAAGTAGAATAGATCACCTATGCAATAAAATGGAAGGCTTACATGGATAGCCTTTGTGCGATGAGAATTTTACGGAAGAAGTCATTATTTACGTGTGTTAGTTAGGCCCTTATGAAGAATCTTTGTCGATATATAAAATTTAATAAACACCCCTTATTTATACAGTCTTGACTATTCAATCCAAAACTGGTATGTCCAATCACTGTTAATTTACACTGATCGTTAAAGATGATTTTTGAACTTTCTCACGCCTGACCAAATGCTATCAAGTTGTGGAAATAAACCCTATTTGTTTTAGACTACGAGCGTTCAGACTACGAACTATATCACTTGCTATTGCGAATCTTGATATGAGCCGGAAGATGCATTATTTCCAGTGAAAACTAGATGTACTAACATTGAAGCAAGTCTATATCAAGTAATGTAGCTCGTAATCTGAATGGTACATTACATTTACCGATGCGTTAACTATGAAAAAAAATTGAAAATTTGAAGGTTATCTTTGCCTGTGCAAAGATAGAAAGTTGTGTTTTATGCGCCAGTATTCACTTCAATATTTAGTGCATTTCTCAATTATTGGTAGCCTCATACCTCGGAATATGTTTTCGCTGGATTTTAATCCCAGTGCATTTTTAATGTGGCTGAATTTTTTTTATTTTCCGTGTCAAAATTTCGTCAATCTCAGCCCTTTGAAATAATATGTGAACAAAATGTTTGGACAAGATTGCCGAGGGGGCTCCCCCAACCATTTTTAATATCAGGACAATCGGAGATTTGAGTTTTGGTTTTGCTTCGATTCGACATACATTGCAAAACACTCTGTCAGGAAGCAGATGGTGTGTAAAACCATTTTTGACATGTTTTAGTGCACCAATTTTGCTGGTTCGCTTACCATTATTTGTGGTATCAATATGTACATTTGTGATGGAAATTTTCTCGACATTTAAGGTGGACCTTTCATTATTTTTAAATTCAAACTCATTCGCAAAATTGCCAAAAGTCGAAACAAGAAAGTGTACACTGAAGTTTCTAGAACAAAACGACAAAGCTGATCACTGTTTGATGTCATAATTTTTCATCAGTAATAAAGGCAGGTTTCTGAAGGGCTAATAAACATAACTAAAAGGCGGCGGCGGCGCTATAAAATCGTCGGCGTCGACGGCGTGGCGGCGCACAGATCTACGAAGGATGAGTTTTCAAGCAAAATTCAACTAGGACATTCCGATGATTCGGTTATCTCCAAGATCCTCAAAATGAAAATCACGAAAGAAGCCGATCAAACAGAAGACAGTTGAAAGTTTCGACACACAGCATAGCAATTACAGAACCGTTTTATGACTCTAATGCACTTTGCACCAGTCACCGGTTATGAAACGCACGTCTTCAGAAAAGATATTGTGAAAAAAAAATTCAATCACGAAATTGAAAACAAAAAACGGCTTGTTTCGAAATGCGATTGACGCGATCGTTCGGTCGATCGAGGCGGTAACTCACCGGTCCACCCGAAAGTATGAAAAAAATCCCTCCGCCAAAAAGCACACCCAATAGAGGTCATTTTACCGTACCAAAAAAAAAAGATGTACCTCCCCGCGCCCCATGCAATCAACCATCTGTTCCGTCCCTCGCTCGCGGGTCCACACTTTCTGCGCAATCGGCCGCAAAGGTCCATACCACTGTGCACTATGGGTCCGGGTGTTCTCCGGTGGACCGGGTTTTTTTTTCATCCCACAATCACCGCCGCCGCCGCCCCCCACCATCAACCGCCTAATAAGTCTTTGCGAGACGAGCGCGAAATGGAGGAAAACATCTCCGCGATTCCGTTGGCAGCACTTCCTGCCGGTGTGTCCGGAAGGAAAATTACACCATTTTCTGCCTCCTCCTACTACCGTTGAACCCCGAGGTTGCTTTATCTAGCGCTGATTTTGTGCACACTATTGATTTGCGCCCCCACAGAGCCATTCCGCGATAACGGCACTGCGTCTTCTTCGCTTTCTTCTTCTTCGTCTTTTGAATTGGTCAGTTGATGATGATGATGATCGCTCAAGACACAGAGATAGTAGCAGAAGCGGCGGCGGCAGCAGCAGGCAGTCAGTCAGTCAGTCAGTCAGACTGTGGCGGCAATTACAGAGCTCGTCAAATCGGTTCACCATCAATTTTGTACACACCGGCAACAGGCTGCCAGCAATTATCACATCATTTAAATCCATAAGCATTTTTTGTTTGTTTTGATTGCTCGATCGAGGAGCTGTGTCCATATGGAGCATCCTGAAAGGGGGTTGATTTGCGAGTAGAAAAAAGGAGTGGGGGTTTGGATTGGGCAGAATTTGAGAACATATGGTTACCTAATAGTTCCCTAAATTTGACGATTCTCAAAGTTACTACGACATCACAAACATCAGCAGAGTCGAAATCGATAATTTTCCTATGAGTTTAACTGAAGGTAAACTTCACTTGAATCCAAAAATGTTTTTCATAATTTTCATCGCGTTTTTTTTTTTAAGCTAAGTCTAACGAAAGAACAAAGACTTCGTATGCCAAACTTTAAATAGCTTTAATACCGCAGAAATGCTGTAAAAATAAGAATAAGGTTTGGAATATGAAATTTTTGCACTGTGTGCCTTTAACAATTCATAATGGCGATACAAATTGGCCATTCAGACGACGATTTTTGAATTCTACCGAACCCTTAGCTCTCGGTTAGCTTGATCTAAAACCACCGAATAAGTGTATCGAATAGCTATCACAAACTTTCTTTCATGTTGAAAACCGATATTTTATTCATACAAATGATCTTTGTTGTACTAAGAACTAAGAAGACCGGATGATTAAGTTATTCTTCACGAATTTTCGAATATTGAATCGAATGCTCTTCACGTTCCGGCAATGTTATCGCATTTTTGGACTTGAGCAAATTTTTTGAACTCCCATGTTCCTGCTGCTCTTAAGACCCTTCACGTTGCAGTAATTCGATGGGCAGCTGAGGCAATTGGTGGATTGATATTTCTCTCAACAAAATCTATAGCTTTTCCGCAAACCAATTGAGAGTGGTTTTGGCATAGTGAGCCGACGCTAAATCCGGCAAAAACAGTGCAGGTGTACTATGCTTCTTATATAAAGGCAACAATCTCTTCTGGAGACACTCAGATCGATAGATTTCCGCATTTATAGTTCCGGTAGTGTAAAAAATGGTTGACTTCAAACCACAGGAACATATTGCTTGCCATACCAGTACCTTTCGACCGAATTTCTCCAGTTGAACCGACCAGTAAACGACGGCAGTAAAGTATTGTGGACCTGGAAGGGTTTTTGAGTCCTCCTTTACATAGGTCTCATCGTCCATCAAAAAGCATGCATCCGGACGCTGCAAAAGACGCGAATACAATTTCCGGGCCCTTGGTGCTGCTCGCTTCTTCTGTTCTGCACTTTGTTTCGAGATTTTTTGCTTCTTGTAGGTCTTCAAGTGGTTTCGCCTCTTGATACGCTGGATCATTCCGACACTCGTTCCTGCTTTTTTGGCCAAATCACGTATTGACATTGATTTGTTCTTCATGGTTAGAGATACCACTTTCTGCTCAAGTTTCGGGTTGGAAGAACCGGGTTTTCTGCCTCTTCCTGGTAGCTCATCCAAAGAATAGTGTTCCCCAAACTTATTAATGATGGTTTTAACACTCGCATGATGAATTCCAAACCGCTTCGTCAATTTTCGCATAGTAATACCCTTCTCACTTAGCCATGTATCCAGAACCTTAATTTTCACTTCCTTTTCAATACGCGACATTTTGAAAACGCAGAATTTGAACCGCACAAACAAGTAAACAAAAGAAAGCTGACAGTCAAACGCACAGCATGCAGTGTTTAGAGCATAAGAAACCATCACAAATACATGCGTACAACGCAAATGTATGTGGATGGCTTATATTCGATACATTCCTTATCCCAAACCGGGTCGTGAAACCACCGGATAAAATTGTTAAAGCCTGACATATAAAAATGGCGAAAATTCAAACAACAAAAAATATATCGACTGTTCCAGAAATTATAAGCACACCTTATTTTAACGGTCACTTTGAATGTAATGAAATATATCAACATGTTTTGGCTGCGTTCGTTTGTTTGCATGTTTCTGAATGACACTGCATCAAAAAAGTGCTCAGTTTTTTGTTACCTATCAAAATGCGCGGTCTTACTCCGAAATATCGAAAAAGTATCGTGCACATATGGTGCACTGTGAGCGGACTCTCCTTGAGAAAATTGGCCAAGGAAGAGGGTGTAAGCGTCGGAGCGGTACGATCTGCGATTCGAAAATATAGAGAACAGTGCACGTTTGAAGATGCGCCGAAGAGTGGTCGGAAATCCGGTCCTGTTAGTCCGGATATTGATAAAAAGATCAGGGATGCCTACAAGTGAAAACCAGCGACTTCCGTTCGGGATGTTTTAAAAAAAAACTAGGGACCTCGTCGAGTAACGTCATGCGTACCAAAGAAAGACTTGGGCTAAAAACATACCGGAAGCAGAAAAAACCAAAAACAGGCCGCGTCCGTGAAACCCCGGGCCTGCATACTCTACGATTCATTATTATGTAGAAATTCTGGGTGTTTAATAATGGACAATGAAACGTATGTGATACTAGATTACAAAACGCTTCCCGGACCACAATTCTATACTGTGAGCGAAGACAAAGACATCCCCGAAACGGAGAAGGCAATTTTTACCAAAAAATTTGGTAAGAAGGTTATGGTTTGGCAGGCAATATGCGAGTGTGGTAAAACATCTAGTTCGTACATCACAACGGAGACGATGAACACTCAGAAATACGTTAAGAAATGTCTCCAGGAGCGATTATTGCCGATGATCAGGCAGCACAAAGGTCAAGTAGTGTTAAGGACACTTAAGAATGCTAAAAAAGTGACAATCTATGTTTCGTTTTGAAAGACATGAATCCGCTGAACTGCCCGGAGGCACGGCCAATCGAGACTTTTTGGGCTTTAACCACAGAAAAGCTTCGAAAATTCATAAAACCAGCGGACGACATCCAAAAATTTAAAAAAGATTGGCCAAAAGTGGTCAAAATGGTGGGAAGTACCACTGTGCAGAAGCTAATGGGTCATGTTCGAGGAAAAGTTAGAAGTCTTGGCTATGATTAAATATTTTGATTTAACGAGAGTATATCATATAAAACACAAATACAAATATGATTTTCCATATAAAATGATGAAAACTAGAAAAAAACATGACTTTTTTGTTATTTTGAAAGTGTGCTTATACTTTCTGGAACAGTCTATATATAAACCGAAATCGTACAAAAAGTCGTTTCTCAAACTGATTTTCTATTTGCCAACTTTTCAAGTATTCCTGAATGCATTTGACGCCATCAAAATTGTGACATCAGCGGCCAGCCAATTTTCTCTGAATACCTAATCAACACGTCAATCCCATTCAATGCAAATTCGTCGGAAACTGTTCAGGATTCTTCCCAAAGACCGAAGTATTCCTCAACGTTTGTGCTGTTGTTATTTATAGAACTTGTATCACCGACATCATAGGTGATTTCGGCATCGATGGGTGGATTGGGAATTCTTTCGACAATTTCATCATCTCTCAGCAACTCAAACTCCACATTCTCGTCGCCGATTTGGTGAGACTGTTGGATTTTCTCCCAGACAGCTTTAGTTCTTTCCTGCAACATGGCCAGTGGCAGATCGTCCTCATCTCCTGTCTCTGCTGGATTGTACAAAAGATTCTATGACTTTCTAATTGATTCAGCCAGGACCAGGTCCCATTTATGGGCGACCCAAAAAAAGAGTATGTAATATCATTCTTTTCATTTTCATGAGAATTCCCTTCTCGTCCCAAGACTTCCGCCATCATTATATTTCGGTAGCGTGTTTTTATCATTTGGGTAATATTCTGGTCCATTGGCTGTGTTACTGCTGCAGCATGGGAGATAAGAATATTGTAAAGGCACCATCACTTCATCTGAATTAAAAAGAGCAGAACAATTATCCAGAACAAGACCGGCTGTTGAAGGCAGACCAGATTTCTCCAAAAATTCTTGAACCTTGAACCTTGAACGAAAAACCAAGTTTTGAATAGCTTTCGAGTCATCCACGTAGTTTAAGACGCTTTGTACTAAACCAAAAGTTGTTTCCATTAGCGTAACTACTGGGGGTGCAAAGGGAGCCAGGCCTCCTCCAGAATTCTGTTTTCCTCCCCACACAGGATTTCTCCCTAAAATGTTTCTAATTTGAAATGAAACACTATTCATAGTCTCTACGGAATTGAACGGATTTTTTACCCAGCGTTGGTTGTTTTTGTACATTGTTCCCTTCAGAAATAGTTTGAACGAGTAACTATTTCTGAAGGAGTAAAGTGCGTAGGCCTTCTTACCCACACTTTTCGTTTACCTCATTTTACTATCCTATACGGTAAAGTTGGTATATCGATAAAAACTATAGTTAACGACAATAAGATCCATGAGAATTCCGGTTTATCAACATTACATCCACTTCGCTCGAGAGTTTGCGTCTGTTAAAAGTTAGTTCTTTTTTATTTATTTTTTCATGGTGTTTAATAACAAACGACATTATAAGCTGATCTAAGCCAGCCCATAAATGATTAAATGTAGTTTATAACTTTTATAACTCAATAATCTATTGAGCTAGGATGATGAATATACTCAATCGCCGCATATCATGACATTATCTAGATATGACCGTATCTAGGATTTGAATAAGGAGGGGGGATATCATTTTCCAGGAGCCTTTTCCCAGAAGCCATTTTCGGGAATGACTAATTTTTCAGAGTGGATATTTGTCCTTCTTGTTTCCGGGAAATAAATACTTTTCTAGAACAATTTCTTAGAGGCCATTCAAAAGACGCCATTCTCCTCAGTTGATCTTTGTCCTTATTTTTTTTCAGGAAATTTTTGCTTTCCCGTATTTTCCAGATTCTATTTCCCGAAGTCCATTTTTTAGAGGCTATTTTCCCGAGATAATTTTCTAGACTTAATTTCCCAGAGGCCATTTCCCAAAGGCCATTTGGCATACACCATTCCCCGGAACGACTGTTTTTTTCGGTAGATGATTGCGTTTTCGAGTCCATTTCACAAGGGCAAAATTTGATTGCCCAGTCAGGGAGGCAGGCGCCCTCACCTGCCCTCTCCCTGGCTACGCCTATGAACCTAGATATCGTTCGGGATACAAGAGGTCCATCTTAGGAATCGCGGTGTATTCTGTAAAAAGTTGATTTATTAATTTCATTCACTTTTTTCGTACACTTAGTAGTTCATTAAAAATAATTTCCTTGTTATTTTCAATTCTATTAATATTAAAACCCCAAGAATCACAACTTAAATAATAGGAACAGTAAAATTTAGTCTCTTAAGTTGAAACATAAGACTTGAAACACTTTTCTATGCACTGATTTTAATTTTATTATTCAAGAAGGTTTTACAATAATGAATTAGTTTAAAGGCCGTGAATACTGAACGAGATTATAATTTTTATTTTTTTATTCCTTTATTATCGAGATTTTCAGCCTTAGGCTGGTTCATCTCCTGCCGTAGTCACTCAAACACTTTTCGGGTATTTTGGTAACTTGTCCGGGGGTGAGATTTGAACTCGTGACTTTGGCGTGAAAAGTATGGATGTTGCGAACTACGCCGGTGTTACCAACCCCCCACCTTCACGATATTATTTTCACTTGTATGAAATTTTTTATAATGTATAGATTCCCCAGATTGATTTGAAGTGTAGAAGCAAACAAATGTCCATTAACAAAATGTGGAGATAGAAGTTTATTCATGACCGATTGTTTTTTCGAAAACATTATCAATACATTTTCAAGTACACTGAAAGTTAATTTTAGTTTATATTACAAAATCACAGGTAATACTCACAAATCCATTTGTTGTTTTCAGCAACGAAACGGATTTGTACATTTTATGAAGATACATTCGTAATTAATGGCATACGCGCAACTGTCAAAAGCAAGAAGCATTTGTTAACACAGAAAGAACATTCGTGCATTGTACGAAAACAATACAAAGAGCTACGAGAATATTGTCAAAAATTAACAAGAAGCGTCTCTCTGGTGGTTGCAGAAAAAACTGACAGATCTACTTTATCGACTCTAAATGGAATTGACTAAAAAGAGCACAACCACGTGGAGTTGTCCAGCGTTTTTTAACGTTTCTGACATGGGATTCGATCCTGAACATTTGGAAAACGCTAAAAATGAATCCATGGTTGATCTCACTAGGTCATGCTGACTCGTGAGAAGATACTTGATTGATGAGCAAAAGCTTATAACTCTCGACAGCGCTATCATTTTTATTTAAGGATGGATAAATTATTCCCGCCCATACCAGCAGCAACACCATTTTGCATGAGTACGATAAAAGCGAAGCAGCGACTGACTGGTCTTCACGAAATTCATTTCGTTCATTATACAAGAAAGTGTAATGACAGTATTTCACCAGATAAAAAGCAATATGAATGTTTCATACAATATACGAGACATTTGTTCTATGTACAAAATCCATGTTTACGAAACGCGTGAAAGCTATTTTACGAAAATAAATGTTCAGTGTATACTTTACAGATCATCAATGGATTTTCTGGGTTTTGAAAAGTTGTTTTGTACTCATTATATTCATTTATTAAATTAACATGATTTAGCAAGTTACTGATTGTATGGATTCATCAATATAATTACTTGTTGTTATTATTATTTTGTAAATATTGTTTCAATTATTTTACTCCATAGATAATTTATATGATTACTTTATGATTATAATTATTACTATTTATAATGTCCTTTCACCATTTAATACTTTGCCCACCCTTGCGGTGAACTGGCCGGCTTGTCGTACCACAAGGCCTCAGTAGGGATTCTTGGTCAAGACTCGAAGCTAAGAGTCAGTTCCATTGTGGAAATATCACATCAAGTAGCCTTTCCACCTGCTACAGAATATCGTGTGCCTGAAGGTAACATTGAGAAATTTACTATTCACTTTAGATTCGCAGTTACAGTGTAAAGGGTGTATTCGATAAAAATGGCACACAGAAAATCTTCTGTAATTTTTGAATCGTATGAGTAAATAACCTAGAAATTTGAATGGATCTTATCCATAGTGTATTATTTACATCTGCCAAGTTTCATAGTTATACATTCCGCAGTTCCAGTCATGTCGTCGAAACAAGAAATTGTCCGTGAGAAAATTTTGTGCACTCACAATCAAAATCCAGGGGCGTCCCACCGGTGGATTGCTAAAAGGCTTGGAATTGCAAATACAACTGTGTCTCGTGTAATAAGAACCTTCAAGGAGCGTCTGAGTGTCCAAAGGAAGGAAGGGAGTGGTCGTAAAAGTGGTCCAATGGACAGTAAAATGACCAGGAAAGTCGTACAACAATTCAAGAACCGTCCAAACATGTCAATTCGAGATGTCGCTAAAAAGTCTAAGGTGTCAGTCGGTTTTGTGCAGAAAACCATGAAGCGTGCTGGGTTACATGTTTACTAAGTGCAAAAAGCCCCAAACCGGAATGAAAAACAAAACATCACTGCGAAAACCCGCGCCCGGAAACTTTACACGAAGCTGCTCACCAAATCCGGTTGCATCGTGATGGATGACGAAACATACGTCAAGGCCGACTTCCGTCAACTTCCTGGGCAAGAATATTTCGTTGCCTAGTCGAAGTTCGATGTTCCGAAGGATGTTCGAAAGAAGAAACTATCGAAATTTGCAAAGAAGTTTCTAATCTGGCCGGCGATTTGCGGATGTGGTGAAATAAAAGCTCCCTTCATCACTTCCGGAACAATAAACGGTGCGATTTATACGGAAGAGTGCCTTTAGAAGCGTCTCTTGCCATTCATTAAGAAGCACAAAGGATCAACTCTGTTTTGGCTTGATCTAGCATCCTGCCACTACGCTCGAAACGTATTGGAGTGGTACCGAGCCAACGGAGTCAATTTTGTGCCAAAGGATATGAACCCACCAAATTCACCGGAACTTCGTCCAATTGGAAAATTCTGGGCAATTATGAAAACGGAACTTCGCAAACATCCCAAAACTATAAAAACAGAGCTAGAATTGAAGAAAATTTAAAAACAACAAAAACATTGGGAAAATCGGTTGTACAAAATTTGATGGGTGGAGTGAAAAGGAAGGTGCGGGAATACGGGATGGGAGATGAAATTGAATAAAACAAATGTTGTAAATCAAAACTCATTAGTAGTTCTTCATTCCCTGAAAATTTCAAGAAAATCCGATAATCAGTTTAATTTTGATGAGTATATATGTGTGTGCCATTTTTTTCGAATACACCCTTTACTTTCCTTCCCTAGAGGCAAAATACATGTTTTATCTTTTTTTTTGTGATGATATGATAGTATATTATCGAATATAAATTGGTTTCAAGTTATCGAGATTTGGGATGCAGTATCTTTTGCATGGTGAAGAATGGAAGTATTCTTTATACGGTATTTAATTTCAGATCATCCAGGAATTCCCAAATATTGTATAATGAAATTAACTATTCTTTTTCCCTCGTCGCTATGATCATCTACAATTTCAGCAGGACCACAATCTGTAGACATGCAGACATTACAAATATTATTTTTATGATCATTTCATATTATAACATCCTTTCAAAATATGTTTTATTCTTTTTGAGCTTTGCATATATGTATCGTTGTACGTTTTAGCCCTCACGTTATGTATTCGAAAAGATTTTTTCACATTTGTTTAGAAAGGATTATATGTGACAAATTCTACAATAAAATGTTCATCCAAACAGACTCAACAATATTAAACATGAGTTATCGGCGAATCCAAATAATCATTTTTCCTTTTTTTTTTAATTGAATTGGGGATTTATTAAGTTTTGGGTTTTAGATTCTGTTTAATTCATTATATCACTTTGGTAATGTTCGCCATTTCAGATTTTCAATCATCTAACACTGCAGCGGAAGAGACAAATTGCTGTATTTTATTATTGTAGGTACATTATTTTGTATTTCATTAGCACATCGTACTATTTTCGACATGACGATATGTTATTGTAACCACATTAAAATTATGAGCAGCATGAGCATGAGCATGATTGACCGCCCGAGGTTGCTACTCAGCAATTGCCAGATCAGCTGTTATCACACAAAGAACCACAAGATGATGCTTGGGACTAGCATACACCCTCAATGTGTAAACACTGGTGATCCCAAACTAAGGCATTACCGGCGCCGGCCTCGTCCGAATGCAGGTCAAATAGGGAATGGGTAGGAATATGTTGACGTAATACTCGCTTTATTGGAAGCCGAGAACACCTCTGCACTCCCACGAGAAATCACTGGGAAGTTGGATAAAATGGTTGGGTTGGCAGCGGGATCCGTTTTGGTAAATGGTGTGCTGAATTCAACTGACGTCGGCAGCGAATAAAATATTTAACTATGTTTCCGATTTATTCTCTGTACGAAGATGCACATTAAAGCTATTCAAATTTTGGCACCGGTTTAAACCAACAGTAATGATGCTGTTGAGGCCACTCACAAGTGTGAATGGATTATTTGAGCAGAATACAAAAGTATCTTGAAACATCGAGTTTGAGAACCGATTTAAACCCACAGTATGGATGCTGTTGGGACCACTCACATTATAACCACATTAAAACTTTTATTAAAAACTTAATAATGAAGTTTGATCTGCTGGAAGGTTACAAGGAAGTTGATTCCATATAGTTTCGATATTTTATTGCATTGTATCTTAAGATGATTTTCTATTAATTTAGATCATTGGATATTACTAATAAACTTCATTTAATTGCGAAATAACCTTTACAGTTTCAGCATACTTTCCTTCCCTAGAGGAAAAATACATGTGTAATCTTTTTTTTGTTGTGTTGATATGATATTATAATCGTATGGGGCTGTTCATAAACCACGTAGACAATTAAGGGGGGGGAGGGGTTTCGAAGAAGTCTACGTTTGTCTACGATGGGGGAGGGGGGGATATACCAAAAGTCTACATAGACATTTTTTATCTATCTACAAAACGGATACGTCATAACAAACATATTCCAGGTAAATCCAAACATTAAATTAGTAAACTGACATCGATGTTTGAAATTATTATCATATTATGTTTATTTTCAACATATTAAAGATACGAATAAACGTACAAATTTTGGATTTAACTGGTTGCGTTCTAAATTTGATTCATGTATTCTATGAGTCTAGGTTATCTTAGTCCTGGATTGAGCTTAAATGCTAACATGTTCCAGTTTCAAAAAGTGCACTGCACACAGTTTCGAGCCCTGAACTATGTTAAAATTGAAGCAATACACAAAATCAGTATAATATGGCAGCTAATTTAATAATGGAGCATAACATCCTATTCACACTACAACCTATATTACGTGATATAGACTATCTTCATATTATCATCTTTACATCTATAGACAGTCTACGTCAAATTTCTGACACAAAAATGATAGCAGCAAAACATAATTTACACATTTTTCAAAAATTCCGATTGTTTATTTCACAACAATAGATTTATATCTACATAAGAAAAAGTTGATTAAGATGTTAATCCTTATTTCTGTTAAATTCTCGAACTGACTGTGGTACACCCGTGCGGTATCCTCGGGAACGCCCGCCGTCCCGAATTTCGCATAGTGACAAAACAGAACTGAAGAGTCGTGGTTACTGATAAACAATAGCAACCGCTTTTACAGACATTCTTTCTCGTACACATTCTTATTGATAGTGTCGGTAGAGACGAAACTTTTCGATTTTCAACCACAACTACATATGGCCTGCCAAATCAAATACTTCTTCGAGAATTTGAACACTTTCGTTGTCCGGAAATACTTGGCAACGACGTTCCTTTACAAAGCCTGACCCTGAAGCTATTTAAAGTCTTCAAGTACTTATGTTTCGTCGTCCATTGTGATACAAGAAAATGTTTGCAAAAAATTGGTGTCAAGCACCTTAGCACGGCTTTATGCAATGAAATTTTGCATGTCAGAACAGTAAAAAGGTGCCCACCTTTTTCACTTTGTACGGCCTCAGTCCTTGTACGTATGATTTTGATTTTTCCGCCACATTTCGTACAGAAAGATTGAAATTGTTCTAAATAATGGCTATCACCTTCTGTTCCATTTATCCATGTCCATAATTGTTCGCAGAAATTTGTTTGTGACTTAATTAAGTCACATTTCAGTTATTTTGACTTATTTGCAACAAGTGGGCTACTGGGGCATTGAGTATTTTTATTTATACGTGAATGCGATGATATTTGATAGTTAACTTACTCCCATTTGACAAACCATTAGAAGAGGGTTTTAGCGCATGTGGGACAAAGTAGAAAATACATTAAGAGGTCTGGGAAGACGTCAACTTGCTTTGGAAAACTTTCAAAGAAGATAAACTCCACTTGATATCTAAAGTGAAAACAAAAATAGCCGCATATGCTTTTATTGTGGACTGCATTTTGCGACCAAAGTGAACGCAGACAAGGCAGATATTTTGTCGAAGCAAATAAGGCCACTCAAGATTCTGCAGCAACGCCAGGAAGAAATTCTTTGTGATATCGACGAGAACGGAGCAACGGAAGTTCTATGGATAGAATCACTTTTTGTCGAAATCATTGGACTTGACATCCAAGAAACAACTCCACCAGAATTCTTCCGTTAGCTTCCGCTGATGAACTTTAATTATTGGTTCAAGCAGCCATGGTGTGGGCATCTTTAGCATTGGCATAATTTATTGCTGTTATTTTTTATTTATGCAGTATTTTTCTGAAACAAAATAAAAATGAATAACTGAATAACCTGATTGTTTGAGTTTTATTTCATAAATCTTTCCTCAAACCGCCACACCCACATATTGTAGATCATTTTCCATGAATTAAAAAAAATAAATTTGATAAAGTCTACGTAGACTTCAAGGGGGGGGGGGGGGTATTGGAATAAGTCTACGAAAGTCTATGATGGGGGAGGGGGGGTTTGAAAATGTCAAATTTTGGTCTACGTGGTTTATGAACAGTCCCTATATAAATTGGTTTCAAGTCATCGAGATTTGGGATGCAGTATCTTCTGCATGAACTGTAAAGAGGCACCAAGCTGCATAATATTATCATATGTCTTTTTCCTTTTCTAAATGTTTCAAGCTTATTGCTTTCGCATTAAGCTTGTGGCCTGCTCTCAACTTAGTGTTCTTAATGCAATTCCGGTTAATAATTAAAAGCATTCTATGGCAGGTACCATTGGTGTGATTGTGTGGCAGGTACAATCGTACTGTATGCCCAGGGAGTCGAGACATTTTCGTTAACGAAAAAATCCTAGACCAGACCTGGAATCGAACCCAACCACCTCCAGCATGGTATTGTTTTGTAGCCACACCTTTGCAGACTGAGCTAAGGGAGGGCTCAGTCTATCATTTATTAATTATTTCATCATCATACTTATTTTTGACCATATTACTATGTTGAACTATAAGCTATAAGCTATACTTAAGCATTCCACAAATAAATTTTTTAAACTCGCCAATTTTTCATCTCTTGAACATCTATGAAGGTTGTTTGGGTTCCCAGCACTTTTGGCAATATATGTCAAGACAATTATCAACTGAATCGCCAGCAGACATTCGTTCTCATTTGGTCTTTAGCTAGTGACAAGCAATTTGATATTATTCACTTTAAAAAAATACGTCTGATAGTATTTTGATAACAGATTTTGAGATCAAGTAGCGCATAATAACATGGAACCAGCAGAAAAGATTTCCAGCGTTTTATATGAAATCATCATTTAAAAAATGTCCATCTGCAAGGAGTACAGTATCGACGACATTATTGAGTTCAATCTACCTCATTTAACACATCAAATTACGCACACTCGATGTATTCTTATTTTCTTATATATTTTAAATATGACATATTAATTATATTTCATTGATTTAAAACATTCAAATACTGGGATGTCTAGGAGTCTAGGAGGGGATGTGTCTATGTGCCCAACCCTTTTTGGCCCATCTAACAGCGACATGTTGAATTAAGAACAGTAACAAAATATGATCTTTCTGTTAAGTGGAATCACATGTAGGGCAAGATCCACGCTAGGATGGTGGCTTCTTACATACATACATTACATAAGTTTAATAATTTTTACTACATACGCAAAAGTTTGTTTGCCCTCAATGAGAATCAGCAATAACAAACATACCACATAGCACTTACCAGGCTACCTCATAGGTGGACTAAAACTTGCCATGAAGCATAAGTGCGCAGCTGAAAATTTCATGTTAAGTATCATATAAAATATAGTGAAGGGATCTTCCCAGCAAACATAAAAACGTATATGACAGCGGATATAAGTACAGAGAGGAGGCGATATACGTACATGCGTCCATTTGGCTTCATGTTAAATGTACGTATATTGCTTCCACTTTGCACTCTTATCCGCTGGGTTGTTCCATATAATGATATTAACTCTTCTTTTTGTTATAACATATCTGCAGATTGTTGTCCTGCTGCAATTGTGGCTGACTTGCAGATCTATTATGAACCTGATAGTCTAAAAAAGATATCATAGCCATGAGGAAAAAAAACAAATAAAAAATTCATGTAACTAATCATGGTTTTTGTTGTTGCATGAAGCACGTAGTCAATTATAATGTTTTAAAATTGGAAATATCCTTTTAATCATCGTGCAACCCTATGAGTGGACCAGAGATGTGAAGAGAAAATAGTGATAGGTCCGTAAGAGCACGGCAGGTTGTGAAATTGAATAGAAGTAGTTGAAATTGAGCGTAGTAATAAATAAAAATTATTATGCAATACCTGTGAATTCCAAGGATGATCTGAAAATATACCGTATAAAGAATAGTACAGGCATACCTCGATATAACGAAACCTCGATATAACGTAATTTTTACCTCGATGTAACGTAACTGTTTTTTCCCCTATTTTTTGTAGTTTATTGTTGTTAGCATGATTAATCTAACTGTATATTTTTGTTTTTTAATTATTTATAAATCTGTCCAGGCTCAATTGAATCAACTTCACAGAGCCAAGTTTTCATATTTATATACATCAGGTATCTAAGAAATAAAGTTGTCCATTCTTAGAACTAAAGATGTCCATTCTTTTGATCCGGTCCATTTGAAATAAACAGCCCTAATACACTTCGAGTGTCCTTCAACCTATTTTATTTTATAAACTATAAAATAAACCGCTAGCTATTTTGACATTTCATGTCCATCGGTTGCCCCATCCGAAGTGCAATTGAAATAAGATTGTACTAGGATGGGAAGTACGATTGAAGTGAGAAAAGGGACTTGGCTACTTCAAAAGTACTTCAATTGTACTAGGTTCCGGTATCTTGGAAGGTTTGGTAAAAAGTTGCTTGCGATGTTGCGTGCAATGCTTCAACATGGCTTGTATATGCCGTCAAACTGTTTTCTGTTTTCGGTGGATTGTTTGTTTTTGAGCATGTAGTAGAAAGCTAGCTGTTAAAACTTCTTTATTAATGCACAACTTGTAATTCGAGAAGTTCGGAGGTTTGAGCTTGTTTGAGCTGTGTTTCTATGAGTAAAAATATGAAGAAGTACATACTTCGGTCTGCATCTACCATCTTTGCCATGAAATATGCAGAGGACAACAGTCTCAAAAAAAAATAGCCAACAACGAGGAATGCGTAAACAACTTAAAAGATATTCCGTGAAGAAGTTTCGAGAATGGTCGATAGCCACGAAGCTCTCTACATCTGTTTTTTTTTTTTTTAAATGACAGCACCAACGACTGATAAGCCAGAAATGCTACAAGTTCAAGCTAAAGAATCTCTTAGAATATGATTGGAACAGGGGAGCTCTGAAGTCGTGCTTATGTGGAAAAAAAACACAAAACACAACGGCATTCGTTTACTGAAAATCAGTGGCGAAAAATTGTCCAGCAATATTTCTGTTGTCGAATCGGGAGGAAGATTTGTCTCCTTGTCAGAACTTCAATGTTGACGAAAGTGGGCTCTTTTTCAAGAGATCCCCAATATGAACATATGTTAAGAGCCGTCAAATCAACAAAGATCGGATCACGTTCATGCCTTGCAGCAACATGGATGGGTCGCTCAAATTACCGTTAATGTTGACTGGAAAGTCTAACAGCTCTCGAGTACTTCAAAATCTCAAGGAGTTGCCTTTATGCTATAGGGAATCCATGAGCGCTTGAATGGAAAAGAAGCTCTTTAAAGAGTGTTTTTTTTTTGGGGAATTCGTCCCGAAAGTGACCGCCTTCCTCAAGTCAAAAGGAATTCCCCTAAGAGCCACCCTTATTTTGGATAATTGTACTGCTCATTACAATGCAGTTAAGCTAAAAACTACCGATGGATCAATTTTAACCATCCTTCTCCCTGTAAACACCACCGCCGAACTTCATTAAGATGATTAAGACGCGCTACAGGAATCTGATGATGCAGAAAATTCGTGGAGGAGAGTTTGACGAGTGCGTGAAAAAGATCAACATAAAGCATGTCATCTTTTGGGTTGCTCAAGCGTGGGAGGTACTTCCAGCTGACTCGACTCGCAAATCTTGGAACATGCTTTACAATCCCCATGAAATCAAGGATGAGGATGATGTACCGTTGCTGGTCGTAAGAGACACGCTAAGAAGCATTGGGGAGAAGTCGTGATTTTGGCGTGAGCGGTATGGATGTAAACCACTACGCCGTAAACAACTGAAATTTCCATCTAGACAAGGTTATCACTAAGGCGGCAAATGTTCTATGGGTATATAGTGAAGCAGTGGGTAAAACATGGGAACTACGACCAAAAACTGTCCATTGAATTTATTTTGCAATAGTTCTCCCGAAAACTACGTATGCTTCGCTTATATTGTGGCCTAAACTTAATGAGGTACCACTCAAGTGAAGCTTAGTAAACAACAGAGGCTTCCCTATAGAAAGTTTGTGTCAAAAAGAGTGTTGTAGAACACTTTTGGAGTCAAGTTTTTGTTTAATCAACCACATTACTACTTCAATCGTACTTCAATTGTAGTAGGCTCCGCTATCTGGGAAGGTTTGGTGAAAAGTTGCTTGTGATGTTGCGTGCAATGCTTCAACATGGTTTGTATATGCCGTCAAAAATCTGTTTTCTGTGAATTCTTTGTTTTTATGTATGTAGTAGGAAGCTAGCTATTAAAACTTCCTTATTATTGAACAACTCATAATTCAAGAAGGTCGACTAAGTCGAAGGATTTTTGAAAAATGGATCGTGTGTCGCCTAAGCAAGACAAAATATGACAAAATAATGAAGCAGTACAATGTTCGGTCTGCATCTACCGTCTATGCCATGTAAAGGACAACTTTCTAAAACAAAAATTGATCAACTAGGAGAAATGTGTAAGAAACTAAAATTTAATCCCCTGAAAACAACATGTTTTGTTTTGAATTAATAGCAAAACGAAAGCGTTCCAAGATTCCTCGATACTCACAGGTTGACGAAGCTCTCTACATCTGGTTTTTGCAGAAATTCTACAAACTCATGCAAAAAAATTCATCAACCAAATGGTTGGAATAGGAGAATTCGGAAGCCGTGGTTATGTGGAAAAAAATAACAAAACCCAACGGCATTCGCTTACTGAAAATCAATTTTTTTCAAAAGATCCCCAACAAGAACATATGTAGAGAGAAACGCTACCCAAGCATCACACTTGTGGCAAATCAGTTAAAGTTACTTGCATGCAACTCAATTAAGTCACAATCAAGTTACTGCAACCAATAATGTCATTTTTGTGTTGTTTGGGAAATCAACAAAGATCGCATAACGTTCATGCCTTGCAGCAACATGGATGGGTTGCTCAAATTACCATTAATGTTGATTAAAAAGTCTCACAGACCTCGAGCATTCAAACACCTTATGGAGTTTCCTGTATGCTACAGGGCATCCAAAAGTGCTTGGATGGCAAAGGAGCTCTTTAAAGAACAGTTTTTTTTGGGGAATTCATTACGAAAGTGACCACCTTTCTCAAGTCAAAAGGGCTACCCCTAAGAGCCGCTCATTACAATCCAGATGAGCTAAAAAACTGCCGATGGATCAATTTTTACCATCTTTCTCCCGCCATTCTTCAACCGATGAATCAGAATATCATTCAGATATTTAAGACGCGCTACAGGCATCTGATGATGCAGGAAATTCAAATTCGTGGAGGAGAATTTGACGAGTGCATGAAGAAGATCAACATAAAGGACTTAATCTTTTGGGTCGCTCAAGCGTGGGAGGTACTAGTTCCAGCTGAATCAATTCGCAAATCTTGGAACATGCGAACGCAAGATCGCAAATCTTGGAACATTTCAGAACACGTGCAATCGAAGTACCGCTGTCGGTCGTAAGAGACACGATGAGAAGATAGCACTGACCGAAGAAATCGACGAGGAGTATGCCGATTTCGAAACGCTGGACGATGATTAGATCATCGCAAGTATTTTTCACAAAGATGCTGATGAAGACATTTTATATGACAGATAGGTGTTTATGTGTTTTTACACATCTATCATAACTCCAATCAAAAATGTATGCTTACTGGCAACCATGGACCATTTTGACTTTTTATTCGCGCACATAGTGGTCGAGAGATTTACCCCCTGGGTAGTCTGGAATAAGCTGAAATCAAAAGTTGGTTCACCTTTATTTATGCAACATTAAAAGAATACTGCTAAAAGTAATATTCTAAGATAAAAAGATTATATGAGAAAAAATATATAAAAAAATAAAAAAATTGAAGCAACAATAAAAATTAAAATTAAAATTTATTAGAAGAAATTGAAAAAATATGTGTTAGAAGGGCTGGATCACCCTGCTGGGTGAATGACATTAATTTTGCGTTAATTCTTTTAAAGAAAAACAAGCAACAACAAACATTCTTGGAAGAAAAAAATTTGCTTCGATATAACGTAACTTCGATATAACGTAACGAAAATAAAAATTGTGTTACGTTATATCGAAGTATGACTGTATATCCAAAATTTCGAATTACCAAAGTAGAACTGACGATAAGCTTTGGATCTTGACAAAGAAACCCTACTGAGCCCTTGCGGCATGTCAGGCCAGCCAGGTCAGTGCAAGGGTGGCTATCTACCAGCGTTACTTTGTTTTAAAAAATATGCACTGACAGCCACTGCCACTTAACGAAATGTATACCATAAAAATTTTCAATTAATGTTGTCTTCAAAACTTTTGTCTGGAAAGTCGGTATCAAACTAATTTTAAATTTTGTAATATGTAATTCCAATGGTGGTAACTTAACCACTGGTAAGTCTATCTAAATGATATTTCGTTTCAACGAATCGCTCTTTTCCATTAGGAAACTCAGGTAATGCAAAAGTGAGGTTCAACGTCGTAGATGGCACTTGTGAGTAATGGTTTTTCGACCGATCTGAGCCAAGTAATTGGTGATAAAAAAATCGAAAATCGACGATAATGACGATACTGACCAATTCCATTCAATTTTGAAAAATGTCCAGAAAGTTATAATTAATTTCAGTTTTAGAAACTTTCAAACTTAAACCTCCCTTTAGCTTGACTTGGATTCCTCAATATCATTCCGCACAATTGACTGGAATTTCAACTTTAACTTTTCCAAACAAGAACATCAGTCCAGATTCGTTTACCAATGATTGTATTTTCCCCCTCAATGCTCCACTTGTAACTATTTAATTTTCAACCTTCCCGAGTCATCGACAGACATCTACGGGGCCGATTTTCCATTCATGTTGGCCATTTTTTTCTTGCGTCTGTTTGTTTCATTCAAATGCCACCGATCAGTAGCTTCTGTGCGGTAGCAACTCGTACCAATCGACTTTCCCGACTTTTCTTAATCAAACATGATTGACGTTCAACCGATGATGAACATGCGTCAACGTCGTCTCCCCTTTTGCTGGTATTTCTTGCATTTTTTTAACTTCAGACACACCACCCACCCAATGCACCGCCTGCTGTGGTGGAAAACAAACGTGCGCAACCACACAAAAGGCAGCAGGGACGCCCGTCAGACAAAAGGCTGATGCTGGGGCTTTGTTGGAAAATGAGTGCCTTGGCCGGTATAGGTTATGTTGCAACGGAAGAGTGGCGAAAAATCTCGCAACCGACGACTGTGATGAGACGACGCGACGCCTCGAAGACGCCGGTGTCGTCGTCGTCTTCGTCGTTATCGCTCGGAATAGTGTGGTGCTAGGCGTTGTGATACGCGTGACTAACTCCGTCTCTTTTCCAAGAAGCCCAGCTCGGCCTCCAAGATGCCTAATCATAATAATGAGCAGAAAAATGCACTTTCGCATTCACCATGCGCGACTGCAATTTTTCCATATTTTTTTGTTTTTGTGTGCTTTGATTACTCTGTTGTTGAAGTTGTTTGTGCTTTGTTTAGACACCGGCAGCAGCAGCGGTAAGCTACCTACCTACCCACCCAACCATTGGGGGGACGTTTGACTGTGGCGCTCGGCTGGGTGATGATGATGAGCATTATCACGCTTGTTCGTGGCGAGGAAAGCATGCTGCTGTTTTTCTTTTTCTTTTTTTTGCTTTCCTCCGACTAAATAAATATATGATTAGCCTGCGCAAGGGGGATGACTGGGTGGAGTCGCGTCGGAAAAGTTATAAATAAACAAGCGAAACAATGTGTCGCTCACGGATCGCATAATTGGTCCAGCGATATGTGAAAGTAGTTTGAAATTATTTGCATGATCGCTTCTGAATCTCCGTCGTCGTTCCGCGAAAGCGGCTTTGAACTGCTGCACAGTGGGCAAGAACTGATGAAAACTAAAGGAAAACAATCTGTAACTTTTGTCGCTTTCATCGCAGTCTTTTGTCGCAGTTTGTGAAGTGTCGAAGACCGTCATTGGAGCTGCGAGAATTGCACCGGAACCGGAGCGGTAGCTCAAATCCCAGCCGCAACTTTAAAATCATCCACCACTGGAGGAGCTATACCAAAACAATCCACCAAGATTCACGAGCTTTGTCCGGATGATAGTCTTCAACGGCAGCCAGCGGAGATGCAGAAGAAGCTGAACAAACAGCAGAAGGATCTGGGGCGGGTGATGAAGGAGAAGGAGTGAAGGAGTCGGAAAGCCCTCAAAGATCAGCGAGAAAAGTACGAGAGGGTTGATGGAGGACACAGAGCGACGTGTGCGGGAGCGGATGGACGCTTGTCAGCGTATAGTTGGAGCGCTTGAAGGCATGCCAACAGCGAGTTCTACGGGCAATCCACCGCCGCAGGTTCATGTCCGCGGTGTCAAGCAAGCAGCAGACATATTAGCGCAGGAGTTGCAGTTGCTAGAGGAGAAGCAAGCGTTAGAACTAAGGCACTTGAAGGAGAAGAATCAATTGTTACAGCGGCTTGTAGCGTTCAACGGAGATGCAGCTGGAGGTGCTTCCGGGCTGAACCCTCAGGCAAGTGCGTTTCCACCAACGAGCCGTAGCATTTTCTTTGGTATTTCTTCACTAAGCCAAAATCAGGTTTCAGCGCGTCAAGCCGTTAGTATGGAGCTTCCGAACTTCTCCGGAAATCCCGAAGAATGGCCGCTCTTCTTCGTGAGCTACGAGAACTCCACGCGCGTATGCGACTATAGCGATGAAGAGAATCTTCTACGCCTTCAACGGAGTCTGAAGGGAAGAGCATTGGAGGCAGTACGTTGTCGACTGCTGCATCCTTCCAATTTATCAGGCGTTATGGTCACGCTGAAGATGTTGTTTGGAAGGCCGGAGAGCATCGTGCATTCGTTGGTGAGCAAAATCCGGGAGATGCCATCACCGAAAGCAGCAAGACTGCAAACACTGATCGATTTCGGAGTAGCAGTTCAAAACGTCTGCGCCACTATCAAAGCGTCGGGCCTCGATGAGTACCTTTGCAACGTAGCCTTGCTGCAAGAGCTGACGGAGAGACTGCCACCGGCCATACGGCTCAATTGGGCGATCCACCGCCAGACGCTGGAACAAGTTACACTGTCGGAATTTGGAGATTGGCTGGGGAAGTTGGTGGAAGCACGATTCCATCCATAGAAGAGACGCGGACGAAAGGAGGATAACTATCTAAATGTTCATTCAGATTGTAGTCCTATCGAAGATCCCACTACGAAGATCCATGCAGCAGCAGTTCCGAAGGGTTGCCTTGTGTGTCAGGAAACTTGCAGTGGTCCGGAGACCTGCCATAAGTTCCTCAACATTTCGGCGCCTGTCAGACCAAAACACCGTGCGGAAAGAACGGATGTTCGTTCATGCATAGCAAGCAACGACAAACGCTACAAGAAGCCCGCCGTTTCCGAACCGATGGCATCGACGAATACGAATTCGACAACACAGAGTTGTAATCTACGGAAAAAGGAAGACAGTGAAAACCTTCGCCTTTCTTGACGATGCATCGTCGACCACCTTTATGGAGCACAGTCTGGTGAAGGAAAAGGATCTCGAAGGAACTATCCATTATGCCTCAACTGGACGGGAGGCCAGCAAAGGGAAGACAACGATTCGGTGAAGATAGCGCTGAAGATTTCTGGCACACACGATGCAAGTAAGGTCTACGATCTTCCAAAGGTTCACACGGTACGAAACCTGTCTCTTCTGAAGCAGTCGGTATCCGCGCAACAGTTGCAAGCCAAATACAGATATCTAAAAGGCTTGCCATTGGAATCGTACGACAACGTGTCCCTTAGGATCCTGATAGGAATGGACAACTGCCGCCTTCGTCATGCGTTGAGGAGTACCGAAGGTAAAGAGAACGAACCGGTTGCAACAAAGACTCGCCTTGGTTGCCTCGTGTACGGACCGTGTGCGATAATATCTGGAGCATCGAATGCTGGTTATAGCGGTTACCACAGCTTTCATATTTGCCCATGTATTACGGAAATGGACAAGGATTTGAACGGCGCTTTGAAAGAGTATATCTCGATAGAATCGCTGAGAATCTCCGGATCATCGAATCAACTACTTTCAAAGGACGTAGAGCGAGCGCTGAAGATTCTATCCACCGAACTACGTATGAAGGAGAACCGCTACGAGACTGCCCTGTTGTGGCGGTACGACAAGGTACAGCTGCCCAATAACCGAGGAATGGCGATGAAGCGTCTAGCGGGCTTGGAGAAAAGGATGAAGCGGGATCCCGAACTAGCAATAGCGATGCGTGCAAAAATTTTGGAGTACGAAGACAAGGGGTACGTTCGAAGACTTTCAGCAGATGAAAAGGCGGAAAAGCATCCGAAGGATTTGTTCCTGCCGATTTTCCCGGTCATCAACCCAAACAAACCAGGGAAGATACGGATAGTATTCGATGCAGCTGCAAAGGTGCACGGCGTGTCCCTCAACTCGTTCCATCTTACAGGACCGGATCAACTGGTGTCGCTACTCGCAGTTCTGTTCAAGTTCCGTGAATTCCGTATCGCTGTCAGATGATCCTGTGGAGTACTGGAAAACCCAACGAAGATCCGGAAGTGTATGTAGTCAACTTGAATGCGGACAGATTCCTGGGGCAGTTCCCTCGAGCGGTCGAGTGCATCAAGTATGAGCATTACGTTGACCACATGCTTTCCAGCGTAGAGACCGGGGAGGAAGTTGTACAACTTGCCAAGGATGTACACTAAGTGCATTCGCAAGCGGGCTTCGAGATTCCAGCAAAGTCACGGCGTCCTTGCGGGAAGATACCACCACGGAGAAGAACATGAGCCTACGTACGGAGACGGGAACGGAAAAAGTGCTGGGAATGTGGTGGGATACCGCCACCGACACGTTTACGTTCAGGCTATCACCGAAACATGACGCAGAGCTGCTGTCCGTGGTGAGACTGCATTCAAAGCGGGAGGTGCTAAGAACTCTAATGGCAATATACGATCCGATGGGGCTCATCGGCAACTTCCTGATGTATCTGAAAATACTGCTGCAAGAGATTTGGCACTCCGGATGTGCTTGGGACGATGAAATCACAGGAAAGCTGGCCGAGAAGTGGACGACCTGGATCGCCGTGCTATCCGACGTGAGTAAAGTGAGCGTTCCACGGTGTTATCGCCACATTACGTCCGCCAGAGCTACGAACGATGTTAAATTGCATGTCTTCTGTGATGCAAGCGAAAATAGAATCGCTGCCGTCACCTACTTCAGATTCGTGGAAGATGGAGTAATCGATGTTCGGATCCAAGACAAAAGTAGCACCGCTAAAATTCTTGTCGATCCCACGCCTAGAGTTACAAGCGGTTGTAGTCGAAGCGCGCTTGGCAGACAGCATTGCAAGCTCCCACAGGATGAAGATTTCGCGCCGAATATTCTGGACGGATTTCCGGGACGTGGTTTGCTGGATACGATCGGACCACCGACGCTATAGCCAATTTGTCGCGTTTATGGTCGGTGAGCTGTTGGAACCACAGGTGGAGATGAGTGGAGCTGGGTGCCGACAAGATCGAATGTAGCCGGAGACTACCGGATCTACAGCCCTCAAGCCGCTGGTACTATGGACTTCCTATCAAAACCAGAAAGCGTGTGGCCAGGAGAAGGTGGCAATCCCGGAACAACAGAAGAAGAGATTCGCCCAAGCATCCTTCATCAAACGGTCATGGAACCATTCGTGTGCTTCGAGCGAATCTCGAATTGGAAGCGGCTGTTGAGAGCGATCGCGTACGTCCATCAATTCATCAGGAACCTTCGGAATCGAATCCACCAGCTGCCCATCGAGCGAGGACCACTTACACAAGCAGAGCTGAACCGTGCGGAGCAAACCGTCTACCGTCAAGTTCAACTACAGGCGTACCCAGATGAACTGCAGCTGCCGAGCAGCATGGATCCAGACAGCCAGCCTTGCGAACGCACGCTACCGAAAACTAGCCCGCTATATAAGCTTAGTCCGACAATCGACGAACACGGCGTACTACGGATGTGGGGTCGAATCCAAGCTTGTGCGTGGGTGGACGAATCCGTCAAACATCCGATCCTGGTTCCAAGGCGTCACTACGTGGTCAATCTGGTCAACAATAAGTATCGTCACCAGATCCACCAAACGGTGGTGAACGAAGTAAGGCTGAAGTACTGCATTCCACGGCTTCGATCGGAGTACAACCGCGTCCGCAGAAACTGTCAACAGTTCCTCCTGCTCGTCTAGCGGTATTCCAGCGACCGTTTTCGTACACTGGGATAGACTACTTCGGCCCGATGTTGGTAGTAGTCGGAAGACGAATTGAGAAGCGGTGGGGTGCCCTGCTAACCTGTTTGACAACGAGTATTCTTGCTCTGCGGAACTTCATCGCTAGAAGAGGTTCCCCGCTTGAAATCGTCAGCGACCGAGAGACGAATTTTGTTGGTGCTTCACGGGAGCTGCGGGAGGCTTTGAAAGACGTCGTCGAGGAGAAGCTGATGGCCACCTTCGTCGGCCCGAGTATCAAGTGGACCTTCAACCCACCAGTGGCTCCACACTTCGGAGGCTGTTGGGAACAATTGATGCAGTCAGTCAAGAAGATCCTAAACCAGTTCAACCCCCCGCGGCTGCTGACTGACGAGATCCTCCGATCCATGCTCATGGAGATCGCGATGATTATCAACTCACGACCGCTCACCCACGTACCGTTAGACTCCGATACTGAGCCCCCCTTAACACCGAACCACTTCTTGCTAGGGAGTTCAAATGGAAGTAAGCCCCCGATTGCCTTCGACGACAGACCAGCTGTGCTAAAGCAGTCTTGGAAGATGTCCCAGTTATACGCCGATGAGTTCTGGAAGAAGTGGGTGACCGAGTACCTGCCAACCCTGACCAGGAGGACGAAATGGTTCCAGACGGTGAAGCCCATCGAGGAAGGCGAGGTAACAGTGATAACAGACAACAATCTTTCAAGGAACTGCTGGCTGAGGGGTCGCATCGTGAAGGTGGTTCGCTCCAGCGACGGACAGGTCCGCCGCGTAACCGTTCAAACGGCAAATGGACTTCTCGGAAGGCCAGCCACCAAGGATGCTGTGCTGGAGAGAGTAAGCCACGGAAACAGCAGTGACGTACCGAGGGGGATTGTCACAACCCTACGGGATGCGATGCCCCTCGATTTACATCAACCTTGTTTTCGAACAACTCTTGAAGTTCGAACATGCCTTGCGAGCTGTCAGCTACGGTCGGCGGGTGACGATGACGAACACATTTTGTGGTTGTCATGTCATTAGTCAGCAAAAAGTGAAAGTGCGGTAAATAGGTGAGATCGCGAAGTGCAAACAAATGTATTATTCTAAGATAGATATACAATTAATTTTTTTTAAATCATTTATTTGTACAGGCTCAATCGATTCAACTTTACAGAGCCAATTAACCATATTTGTATACATCAATTATCTTAAAACGAATGTTGAGGGGATAGAACCGATTACTCGCGGCCGTCTCGAGGTTACTAGGAATAACAAATATACAATTAATTATCCTACTTAAATTTAGCTTTAAATTATTAAGAACAGTGTCACGTCTGTTAATTATTTATATTCTCTAAAAACTACGTACACACAAGATTAATCAAGTGTTGAATTCATGCAAAAAATTAACCTAACAAACACATTTACAGTAATTACATCTAGTACGGACTGATTGTTGTAACTAGTACAGGCTAATTAATGCTGGAAGAAAACTAAACGTAAGTAGCTAGAATGCATTTTCTTAATTTTTGTTTATTTTGTTTATTTTGTTTATTTGAAGTAGACATCAACAGACCAAGTTTAGACGTGGCTGGATAGCTCAGTGGTTATCCGTTCTGCTTACTGAGCAGATGGTCGGGAGTTCAATCCCAGGCCCGTCCCCTTCCTTGTCATTTGTCACTTGCCTCTTTCTATCACCATTAGATTTAAAATTAAAAAAAAAAGCAGCCTACTGCGCTTTCATTGATCGCATCACTTACCACAGTGAATCCATGATCTAAAAATAACCTGCCTCACTAACACAAAAACTATCCTTCCCTTAACAATTGTGGAGACGCAGAGGTAAACACGGTCTCTAACCAACGATTGTCAAACTAATCAGCTTTCCCCCCTCCCCAAAGACCGTGAGGACGTGGCCGGCGCCGGTACTGATCTATAAATAGAATTAGTGAACTTGTACATTGAAGATGCAAAGCTTCTCCCAAGCTCCATCTATGTGGTTCTCTGTGCAATTACACTAGTTCTGATCAGTAACGGAGTAGCAACTACGCTACGCACGGTCTTTTTTTTTTAAAAAAAAAAAAAAAGTAGACATCAACAGACCAAGTTTACGTCCTAATGATGTTAAAAAGAAAAAAAAAATACAATAAAAAACAATTACATAACCTCTTAACTGGAGTCAAAACAAAAAAATAAAAAGTAAATAAAAATAAGTAAATAAAAAAGTGAAAATAAAATAATTAAAGCTATACACTATCTTAACTACGTGCGTCAATTGTTCTGAAAACGGTAGAAAATCTCCGACGAAGTGCGTTCCGCGTCAGATGGAAATCTAAAATGGACGCCACTCTATTGAAGATTCGCTGCAGCCCGTGAATAGCGCTTTTCAACCCATAGTTGGTGCGGCGAAAAGGAAGCCTGAACATGGAGTTGTAACGCACCGGCTTTGGTTGGATTTGTTGAAGGATCCTTCCGCAGTCTATTCTTCCTTGTAGCACATCTGCAACAGTTGAAGCTCTACATACATCTCTACGGACCCGCAGAGGCTCCATGTCGACCAACTGACACCGACGTTCGTAGCTAGGAAGACGAAAAGGGTCGCTACAAGGAATTCTACGAAGTGCGAACCGAAGAAAACGGCGTTGAATAGATTCGATTCACTCGGCGCCATTATCATAGCATGGACTCCAAAACGCTGAACAATACTCCAGTGTCGAACGAACGAGGGAATAATAGAGCGATTTTAGACAGTGAATGTCACTAAAGTTCTTCGCAACCTTGAATATAGAACCGAGTGTCCTTGAAGCTTTGTCAACAACATACGATAAATGTTGCGTATACGTCAGTTTCGAATCCAGCTGAACACCTAGGTCTTTAACGCACTGCGTTCGTTCGATGGTCATACCGAGAAGATGGTAGTTGAACAGAATTGGTTGTTTCTGACGTGAGAAGGTTATCACCGAGCACTTGGCCGGGTTGACCACCAACCGATTTAGAGTACACCAATGAGCAAACGCATCAACCTGCGCTTGGAGGAAATGGCAATTGGCGGTTGAACAGATTCGCATAAAGATTTTCAGGTCTTCAGCAAACGACAGACGGGGCCCTTCGATAACATAGTGTACATCGTTGAAGTATTAAAGAAATATCAACGGTCCCAGATGGCTACCCTACGGTATCCCGGACGTGGGGCAGAAACTCCTTGAACGAAGGTCACCCAAGGCAACTTTCAATTGACGCCCTGTGAGATATAATCGAAACCAGAAGCTGAATATCCCCTGCCTAGAAAAAGGAACGTTCATGGTCGGGACGGAGGAAACCACTGTGAGTTGGAGTCCATGCAATGCCCGCTAGGTTGAAGTCTCCCAAAATAATCATTTCACCATGGAGGGCAACCGTATTCGAAATAGCAGAAACAGATCGGCAGTGCGCATCAATTAGGTCTAAATCTCGAGTTAGATCCGGAGGAATGTACACCGCACAAAGGAATAGATTACGGCCTCCAAGCTGAATTGCTACCCAAACTTAACTAGAAATTAGAAGAAGAATTAGTATCTTCCATTTAATTCCAACTACCTTTGCTTATCTTCGACAGATACGCGTATTTCGTCTACAATGTGCAGACTTCTTCAGTGTCTCGTACTAATAACTCGACTTAGTACGAGACACTGAAGAAGTCTACACATTGTAGACGAAATACGCGTATCTGTCGAAGATAAGCAAAGGTAGTTGGAATTAAATGGAAGATACTAATTCTTCTTCTAATTTCTAGTTACAGGTATTCCACTAAACAGCTCAAACCCTCTAGGATTTACCCAAACTTGTTCTACGGTGATCCAGGAATCGCCTTCAACTGCACTTGCTTTCAACCTGACACTAACTGCAACGAGAACACCACCACCGGTCAATTTCCTACTGTTGTTTATGTTACGATCACAGCGGAAAACTTCGTAACCATCTCCAAAAACATAACTAGAAACAGTCCTAGAATCCAGCCATGTCTCGGTTAAGACTATAATGTCGTAGCAATGATCCATGAACGCTAACCGATAATCATCAATAAGGACGTTCATTCCGCCAACATTCTGGTAGTAGATTACAAGGTCCGAGTTCCGACGTTCAAGGTTTGTAGCACTGCGAAAGGAAATACCATCAGAGCGGGAAGTGTCCGTTTGTTGACCATACTTGCCGTTACTTGGAAACTGGAAGACCCCGTCTCCCAACTCAACCGCAGGACCGGGACGGCTGCTGATCGCTGGCAGGTAGGGCTCGAATGCGTTGAGCGGAATAAGGGCTTCTTCAAGACTAGCGGCAATTGTGCGTCCCGGTATCCTGCTTGCAAACGTTGATCGAAGCTGGCTAGAAGATGAACTGGAAACGACGAATGAATCAGGCAACGAATTGTTCGAATTCACGGAGTACTTGGCAGAGGGGGGGGGGGTATAAAAGTCACTTTTTGCGTGAGATATTAATTGTACTCAAAACTTGAGCAAAATGAAACGGGAGTGTAGATGTATACAAACAAACATAACTTGCTCGATAGTGACTTGTTTGCAGCTGAAAATTGAAATTAAAAAAAAAATTTCACTATGTTTTTGACGACAGTGACGATAATGAAGAAAGCACTCTTATTCCACAGAGACGTTAGCTGAGGGATTGCAGCAATCCACTTTCTTGGAGTGAAAATTAGTGAGTAAATTGTAGTAAATTGTAGTTTGATGAACATCCGAGAAGTTCATTGAATTTTCTTGAGTTTCACATGAAGTTCGTTGAAGTTGCTTAAATGTCCATGACATTTGTTGAACTTTGTTTTTGTTGAAAGTTCATTAAATTTCAATGAAACTCGTTGAAATTTCCTGAAGTTCGTAGAACATCCTTGTTATTCGTAACATCTCTGAAATTCATTGAATTTCGATAATGATTGTTGAACTTGCCTAAGGTTAATTGAATTTCTTTAAAATTCTTTGAACTTCCTTGAAGTTCATATAACACCCCTGAACTTCGTAGAACATCCCTGAAGTTTGACCGTTGACTTTTCTTGAAGTTCGTTAAAGTTTCTTAAATTCCCTGAAATCTGTCGAACTCCCCTGAAATTCATTGAATTTCTATGAAATTCGTAGAACTTCACTGAAGTTAGACTTATTGTAGTTTATTCAACAATCAATATGCAACTAGCGATTTGAAATTGGTTCACTGTTGTTGAACCCCTTGGTCTGAAGTATACTTTGAAGCTAGCACCTTGCTATACATATTTGCGCCTTTGTTTTGATTTGCTGTGTTATTTTGACAGAATATTTGAGCGTGTATTCGTGTTCATTATAAGGGCCGCATTATTCAGCTTGGGACCGAATACGAAGAAAAAAATCGTATTTGTTCCGGACCTACTGGTCTTAGAGTTAGTCTCTGGTTTATCCCTGAAGTCGTAGTTTATTCCTGAAGTTCGTAAATTTTGATCTGATGCTCATTGAATTCTCATGAAAGTTGTTGAACTTGGCTGAAGTTCGTAAAGTTTCCATGTAGTTCATTGAATTTCTATGAAGTTCGTAGAACATCCCTGAAGCTTGTTGAACTCCCATGAGTTTTGTTAAACTTCCCGATTGATAATGTTGATTTGTCGGGTTGGTTTGGTATAGTCAAAGAATAATGGCCTCCTTTAGCTCCGTCGGTAGAGGCGCAAGCTATAAAGCAAAGCCATGCTGGAGGCAGCTGGGTTCGATTCCTGATGTGGCTTAGGGATTTTTCGAGATTTTACTAAAAATAATGCAGGCATAGAAAGCTCCCTGATAAAATCTGTGGAAGGGCATCAAGAACACTAAGTTCTAAGGAGGGACGTAACAAAAGTCAGGAAAAGTAAGAGGAAGAAGGATAATGTTTTAATTGGTAGGTTTGATTTTTTTACAAATTTTTTCAACAGTTTGGTTGGCTTCGGAATAGTTCCGGTTTTTTCATCTTCGCGTTAGACCGCTTACTCACTCTTGTGCCAGTCCTAATTCTCATTCCGAGCTTATCAGGTTGATCTTCTGCTCTCATCGGTTCACCAACCTTCTTTAAGGAATTCGTCTACAAACACTTCATTTCCTTCTGCAGTTTGACTTTCCATGTACGGTTCTTTTCCATCATCCGTCATTCACTGAGAGAGCTTGCGACATCCAAACGATTTTGCAGCAGCTATGCTGGAAACGGAGGCATTCAACCCGGTGGATCTCACCACACTTTCTTCCTGTTGGTATTATTTAGGCCTCCTACTGTTTTTTTTTTCAAACTGTTAATGTTGTTGCGTAGTTTGTTTTTCACTTTATATTTGTTGTCCGCCCACACCTAAAATCAACAAAGAGTTGCAAGCAGTGATTTTATGGAACTATGATGAACAAATCAATTTTCCATTCTATTTCTGAACATCAAACAATCAAGTCGTTACTGAAATTGAATCTGAATCACTCTGTCGACTCTGTTCGATGTTAATATTTAAAAAAAACCACTCCGAATTTACCTTTTTTCCACTCGAAAACTTCCCGCACCGGAGGATCTCGTTCGTTGAGCGCATTTCTCAAATGACCCCACAATCGATGGGAGTTTCTTTTGGCATTGGGAGTTTTCAAAAGACCCTGAGCGAGGTCTGGGGTTTCTTCGATGAATTCCATGAAAAATTCCACTAAAGAGGAGTTGATGCTCAACGCATTTCGTGGCGATTCCGTAGACCTAAAATAAACTCTAATTAATGATTGAATTCAATTAAAAACATTACATTTGTACTTACATATTGGTACATGCATACGATTTACCGATTATTTGTGCAATCAAATTCGTTTTGCTCTTGTATTTCACGATGTTATTGAGGCTATGATTGCACTTATTTTTGCGACGAACAACTTCTACTTTACGAGATATTTGTAGTCGATTCGCGCTAAAAAATGCTCGAACTTATTGTTACGCAATGCCAATTTTTACTCGAAGATCTAGTACTACCCGAAACGTTTCACTCGAGCTCGAATCGAAATCGATAATGGCAAATGTGGTCGAAACGAAAAAATAGCACTCGTATCGAAATGCACAATGTCACCCCAGTTCCATTAGACTTCCCAGACAATTTTCATACGAAAACGACCATATTTACAAGCTGCGCTTAGAAGCGACAAAAGTTACAGATTTTTTCCTTAGTTTTCATCAGTTCTTGCCCACAGTGAGCCGTTCCACCGAAACTCAACATGACTTTAAAGGGAAAGAACGCTTCTAATCGTTTTCATAACTCAGCACTCAATTTTTTTTATCTTATTTTATGAGCTCAACTGACCACAAAAAAAAGCCTCAATCATGTTTACACTGGAAAATTTCCGGCGGAATCACTTAGAGAAATCTCAAGCACGTGCATTGCGGTAGATCTCAACAAGGCAGGAAGTATCCTTCTCGTTTTGATCATTCTTTTTTTTATCATCATCAATTTGCTAATAAGCATATATATACAGGGAAATTGTTCCATCAAACCAATCCTGCCCGGGTTCACAGCGGCAATAAGTAATCCATAACATTCCCCAGTTCAGTGACCGATCCCCGGCAGCAGTTCAATGAAGCAGGCCCAAAATGTAGCTAAATAGCAATGCAACATTTCATCGGCACATTCCAAACCTATCATTATAAGCGAATAGTGTTAGATTATTTAATATCATTTTTTAAGCACAATAATGCCTTCCATGCGCATCTCTCATCACAGGGGCGAACGAGCCATGGCAGAGGAGAATGGCCAATGGCCGGGCAGCCCTCGAATTGATACAGCTGGAGAGCTGGGATACGGACATGGCAAAGTCACTTTTGACGTAAATCGGCGAAGGAGGATTCCTCCTACCTCCCATCCCTCCCCTTCCTTCCACCAATGCCCTCAACTTCGAAGGAAAGAAGCAATTTCGGAAGTGCTGCTTTGCTTCCTTTCTGGGCCCCCGGCATGCACAAAAATGAGATATCGGCACCGGCAGCAGCGTCGGTCGGTCGACTGAATCGATGAATGAATCAATCCGAATGAATGAATGGATCGATTCTCTTCGGGACCGAGCGGGAGGAGCGGGTGGTGGGTCCAGAAAATGTTAGACTTTCAAAGTGCTCAGGACGGGACGCGCTTCGGTGCAGTGGCACGGGGGATGGAGGGGGAGCGCGATCGGAGTGCGGGGTATGTAAAACGGTTCTAAACACCCCAAAAAATCACATCCGCCGTCCATTAAGAGCCAATTTTTTTAGCCATAATTACTCATTTTTCTACGGCGCGGTTTCGGAACTCACTTATGACCGACCGGCTGCCGTTTGGTTGGTTGGGAGAGAGAGAAGGGGGGAAAAGCAGCAGCAGCAGAAGCATGATCATGTGATTTACTTGCTCATGGCTGATGATGACCACTGGCCTGGGGAAGGAAGGAAGAAGACGCTGGGGCCAAGATCTTCCAGCAAGAAGACCCCATAATTTGAGCCCGAGTGCGATCCAATACCGATTCCGAGAAGGGGTCAGGGGCCTGGATGACCGTTTTGGCGGTCAAACCATGGTCACGTCCGATCGATTGTGCTGGAAAGCGGGGAACTCGCAACTTCGACTGAGATGAAACTAGCTGTGAACTGGTAGGTGGACCGGGCGATGTGTGATCTGCCGAATGTGTTATTAACCGTTCGGACTTACTTAGTGAAATGTGGTACTACTGGTTGAGAGTGTCCCACGGATTATATCCGGACTAAGAGCTGTGGGAAAATGCGAATGGGATGCTTTTGGGTTGAATGGAAATTCGTTGAACATTATTCCATTGTTGGAGGCTTATGTAGAAGCCTTGTAGAGGCTGTAAAGTTTGAAATAAATGTTTCCAATTCGGCGTTTATGAAATTGGCATGTCATATTTGGAACAGTAAGAATATTTCGAAAATAAACTGTCTACGTACATTTGTGTGTTTAGCATAGCAAGCAGTGCGTTTGACTGTCATCGTTTGTTTTGTTTGCACGGTTTAAATTCTTAGTTTTCAAAATGTCGCGCATTGAAAAAGACGTGAAAATTAAGGTTTTGGACACATGGCTACGTGTAATGGGTGTAACTATGCAACAATTGGCGAAGTGCTTTGGAATTCATCATGCGAATGTAAAATCCACCAAAACCAAGTTTGGGGAACACTGTTCTCTGGATGAACTGCCATAAAGAGGCAGACAACCCAGCTCTTCCAACCCTAAACTGGATCACAAAGTGGTAGCTCTAATTCGGGAGAAAACACTAATGTCAAGATGTGATTTGGTCAATAAAGTGGGAACCAGCGTTGAAATGATTCAAAGTACCAAGAAACGGAAAAACTTGAAGACTAACAAGAAGCAGAAAATCACCAAACAAAGTGCAGAACGGAAGCAATTCGCAGCAAAAAGGGCCCGGAAATCGTATACGTATAAAAATTGGGTTCATTTTCTAACGAAGGTCCTGAGAAAATTAATTGAAAATATTAAATTACTTTACAAGAGGATTAAGAGGAGTTTCTGATAACAGCTATCCCATTGATAAGATCTGGAGAAAGTTCTTAGGAATTCACCACAATTTATACAAGAAGTGCACAAGGAAATGCCAAGTCCATTGAAACTACTGAACGAATGTTGAATTTTGTAAGATGATCAGAAACAGCTTCCACTATGATTTAGTAAAATTTCAATGAGAATAAGTCCTTAGGTTGGTTTGGAAAAGTTCACATAAAAAACTCAAGAAGGGTCTTCAGCAGGTTTCCAAATATTTCTTAGTAAAAACTTGACAAAGCGCGATAGCAGATGTGAAAAGCAAGAGCAAGACCTGAAAAATTAGAACGAAAGACGACCTGGATGCAGTTCATCAAAAGATCGACCAGAATCACTCAAAAGATCTGAATAAGTGATACAATACTTCTGTACTCTTTTAGAATTCGTACTTAGACCTTTGTAAGAAAAGAAGTGAAAGATTTTTGTTTCATTACAAACATTGTTTACTACAAAGCACGTCAAAAGGTGGTGAAGTTAGAAGACCAATTCATATTCAGGGCAACATCTTAATAACCCAAGTCTATACGTTGTTGTCCATAGAAAAAAGACGCAATACGCTACAAGATTAAAGCAGCGGTGGCGTTCATACTTATACTTGATTGAATTTTTGACTTGCATAGCGAATGAATGAAAACGATAAATGAAAATAAAGTTAAACATATTTTTAATGATTGGAATGAACTCACCTAATCCTACTATTCGATGAAATTCACTTTAGCCTTTTTATTCTGTAAATATTGATCTAAAAATTTCTAAAACTACTTTAGGCTGTGGAAGCATCACTTCCAATATTTGCGTGAATATGTGTGGTTGAACTGGAATCTGTGATCTCCCTCAATTCTGCCTAAATTGCATAAAATCCCATTATATTACGCTTTGCCTTCGTTTCAGAAGTGATGCTCGACCTGGAGATCCACCTCCTGGACGAGCAGAAGGGTGATTCGCTGACCAGAGCCAACAAACCACCCGGACCGGGCCCGGGGCATCAGATGAACGGTGGCGACGACCCCGGAGGAACGCCCGACATGGCCCAGGAGATGCCGCTGAGGCAGCAGCAGCAGCAACTACATCAACAGCAACAACAGCTATCTCGGCTTCACTCCATCGGAGGTTGGCTGAATTCTGAAGTGAAATTTTCCCAAATGTATCCGCAGGATAACAAAAACATGGCCGGACATCAAATTATCGGAATTGGACCGATGGCCAACAAGAGTCCCAATCTGCTGCCAATGAACCAGAACATGGCGAACAATGTGGTGGTCGGATCAATGGGAAGTGGGGCGGTGCTGGGGATTAACAATATGCCACAGAACAACGGCGGAAGATCGAACATGACAAACGCGACCATGGGTATAAATAATAATATGAAGCAAGGTGGACCAAATCCGGGCATGATGCATGAATAGCCAAATGGCTCCGTGTCCTGGCCATATTAATCAAGGTTTAAGGAACCTCATGCTGAATCACGGCGTAGGATGCATGAGCAGTTAAATGAACCAGATTAGTCCCGGAGGACTATTTGGAGGCTACCAACAGTGACCGAATGTAGGCGTCATGAATCCCGCAGGCTTAGCTCCAGTGCGGGGGCCTCGACGGCGAGACCTATGTCAAACAGGACTCAAAAACCCTTTCAGGTCCACAATATTACACTGCCGTTGTAGGAGATGATGTAAGCGATGCAGACAGGTCGATTAAGGTGAAAAAGTTTGATCGAAAAGTGCTGGTATGGCCAGCAGTATTTTACTGCGGTATGAAGTCTACCCTTTTTCAAACTACCGGAACAATCAATGCGGAAATCTATCGATCTGAGTGTCAGCAGAAGAGGTTGCTGCCTTTATATCAGAAGCATAGTACCCCTCCACTGTTTTGGCTCGGTTTAACTTCAGCACATTGCGCCAAAATAACTCTCAATTGGATCACAGAAAAGGGTTAAGACTTCGTTGAGAAAGATATACTTACTTACTTATGCTGGTCCAACGTACTGTTAGGACCCCACCTACGTCACGATATTGCTCCATAAAACGACTTCCGGTAATAATGCGTCTCCGAGTTTCTCTTCTACAGTTGTTATCCGACGTATCCAATGATCTCAGGTTCATAAATTTATCCCACGCCTCGAACTCATCTCCGTCGATTGTCACAGCTCTGCCTACACGAGCTCTACTCAGTTCCACCAGCCAATAGATACTTAGTCTTCGACGCATTGACCTTCAGTCCAACCCTTCGTTTCACGTTTCAGCTTGGTGTACTGATCAGCTACGACCTGGAACGTTCTGCCGACAATGTCCACGTCGTCGGCGAAGCAGATGAACTGGCTGGATATATTGAAATTCGTACCTCGCATGTTAATGTTTCATAATACCTTCTAGCGCAATGTTGAACAGGAGGCAGAAACGACCATCGCCTTGTCAAAGTCCGATAACGCACCCGATATCTTCACATAACACTGTACACCATCCATCGTAGCGTTCTCGTTCATAATCTTCCATAGCTTAACACGATCAATAGTATCGTATGCGCCCTTGAAGTCGATGAATAGGTGGTGTGTAGGGACTTGACATTCGAAACACTTTTGGATGATCTGCCGCAACGTTAAGATTTGATCAGTTTTCGATCGACCGTGCACAAAACCGGCTTGATAACTTCCCACAAATCCACTTGCTTGGAGCGATAGACGACGGAATATAATCTGGGACAGCACTTTGTAGGCCACGTTGACAATAGTGATCGGTCGATAGTTCTCACATTCTAACTTGTTACTCTTTTGGTATATTAGGCATATAAGTCCCTCTTTCCACTAATCCGGTACCTGTTCTGTATCCCAGATCCTGACTATCAGTCGATGCAGACAAGTCGCCAACTTATCCGGGCCCATTTTTATAAGTTTCGCTCCGAGGCCATTCTTTCCTGCTGCCTTGTTGTTCTTAAGCTGGTTGATGGCCTCCTTTAATTTCGTTCATTCGGGTCGCGTCACAAAGCCTTTGCGGGATGCGTTGAGTTTCTTGTATGTAAAATTTTCTTCATTCCATTAAAAGTTTCTAAAAAATAAAGAGAGGTATAGCACGGGTCCCATTGAAAATGTTCATGGCCACTCGAGACCCCACGGGAACCTGTTACAGAATGGTCGTTCGAGGAAGAAGTCGGCATATGACCCACAATGGTGTAGAAATAGTTTCTAAGCATTATTCCAAAGATTGTGACATTCCTTCCCGGAAGTTCAATTGATATTCTCAAATAGTGACTCCATACCCGACCACAGTCTTAAAAATTCGAATCTCCGGGAGCAAGATGAATACAAACGAATAATATTGATGAAGCAGATGAGTAAAGGGTGTTTCGATCAAAATTTGGCGACTTAAACATGACGCATTTCCTCTCATCGTGCATTAAAATAAGTTTCACACCCCTCATTTTGAAGATGTGTGCGTGTAGCATCATGCCTCTATTTTGATTTTGAGATAAGCAGTTCAGTTATCAAAATGTCGTTGGAGGAAGAGAAGCAACGCATCAAAATTGCACGTGCATGGCGAAAATCCGTCCGAAATGTCGCAAAGAAGCTGGGAGTGGCACCTTCAACCGTGAGAGCTAAAAGAGCTAAAAACGAGTCTGTCAACTTACAAGAAAGTGATGACTCCAAATCGCGACGAAAAACAAAACGAGTCGGCCAAAGCATGATCGCGAAAATTGTACACGACGATGCTGACGAAGTTTGATTGCGTGGTACAAAAACTATGAAACTTACGTCAAGGCAGACTTTAAACAGCTTCCTGGACAGGAATTTTATACGGCAACCGGCCGGGGAAAGGTGGCAGATATTGTCAAACACATTAAACTGTCAAAGTTCGTGAAGAAATATCTGATGTGGCAGGCCATCTGTACCTGTGGCTCGAAGAGCAACGTTTACATTGCGACCGGAACCGTCAACCAGGAAATTTATCTGAGCGAGTGCCTACAAAAACGTCTACTGCCTTTCCTGAAGCGACACAATTGTTCCGTTCTATTTTGGCCGGATTTGGCATCTTGCTATTACGGTGAAAAAGCTATGGAGTCGTATGCTGCCAACAACGTTGAAGTGGTGCGCAAAGACAAGAACCCTCCCAACATGCCAGAGCTCTGTCAAATCGAAGAATATTGAGCCATCGTCAAGCGGAACCTTGAGAAGACTCAGAAGGCTGTTGTGAGAGAAAAACAGTTTAGCCAAAAAAACTGGCTTTCTGCGACAAATAAAGTGGACAAGGAGACTGTACAAAATTTTCTGGTAAGTATTATACGAAAGACCTGGCAATCCGCATTCGGTAAAAAGGAAGCTTCGCTGAATATTACTCCTGTATTCTGTATTAACTGAACTTGAAAAAGAAAAAGCCTAATTTTGATCGGAACACCCTTTACATGGAGATGATTTCTACGCGAATCAATCTTACACTACCGATCAAACCTGTGTTAACATTGATCAACTAGACAACTTTTTCCATTAATTCCTAAATATGTTTAATCATATGTTTATCAGTGGCAGCCGACGATTCGTTCAACTTACTCGTACTCAGACTGCGCACACAAGCAGGTCGCTGCGAGTTCGGTGAGCGCGAGCAAAAGAAAATTCTCCATAAGATCACAACGGGTACCCGAGATGAGCGTGTTTACACTCAGAAAATTTGACTGATAGATTCTATGTGTCCACACATAGATTTTTGCAATCTGCTTTGTACTAATGAAATCTATGTGCAGGACACATAGTTTTTTGGTTCCATCTAAAAATCCATGTGTGGCCGCACATATTATTCATTTGACACATAATTTTCATGTGCCCTTCTAAGGGATTATGTTTATGTGTGGCAAATCAAATCTATTAGAATTACTTATGGATTTTTACCATTAATTATGTGCAGATTTGTTTTCGTGGTAGGACAAAGGTCTAGAGAATGTAATGGATCTTGACGATTAGATAAGTTACGCGATCAACCGAGAAATTCTGTTGCAGCAAAGAGAGAAAACTAAACCATTTAGACAGGCGTAAATAGTTTCATCGGTGAAACAAAAGTGGCAACGTCAACCTGTAGCTGGTTCCGGATTCAATAAAACACAAGAAAAGTTTGTCAGATAGATCCATGGTTTGAAGACAGTCAACGAGTAGGAGCAATATCGATCGCACCATATGGGTCGTGGAGGCACGATGCCAATTTTCCTCGCTTTTGGATCACGAGGAGAGGGATGTAGAGTTGTGATCAAGCATGGGAAAAATCTGTTCACTTAGCTGAATCCTAGAGGGTTTTGAGCTGTTTAGTGGAATACCTGTAACTAGAAATTAGAAGAAGAATTAGTATGTTCCATTTAATTCCAACTACCTTTGCTTATCTTCGACAGATACGCGTATTTCGTCTACAATGTGCAGACTTCTTTAGTGTCTCGTACTAATAACTTGACTTACTTAGTACGAGACACTGAAGAAGTCTGCACATTGTAGACGAAATACGCGTATCTGTCGAAGATAAGCAAAGGTAGTTGGAATTAAATGGAAGATACTAATTCTTCTTCTAATTTCTAGTGTTCACTTAGCGCTTATTTTCACTCACACGCAGAAACATTCAGAAGTGAGCGTTACCACGTTTAAATTATTCCGATTCTGTTCATTAGTATTCCGCTCTCATTCTATTCGTAGAAAACAGAATTGAGCAAAACTGGCAACTGATCGGACGTTTTCTCATTGCCTATTTCAACTCAATGTTTGAGTAGACCCACTTTTTACGAAAATTGAGTAACATTTCCGTGAGAAGGATTGCGGTACAACGACTGTACAGATTTCATATTAGCAAGCTTATTGTGATTACAATATATTTTAAATGCTTAGAAAGGAGGAGAAATTTATAATTATTTTATTAAATCATTTATCTGCCTTGGTTCATCGAGATTGGGTAGGGAACTACATTGGTCTTATCGCCAATTTTTAAACCCATCTTCTTAAATCTCAAAGTTGTGAGTTTATCCAAATACAAGATACTATATCTCAGTACAAGAGCTACCATATAATATCTAAAAGTATACAATTCATGATTGTTTAGAACCTTTGAAAAACAAAAGTTGCTCTCCTGCTAAAACCCGTTTCTTGTTTTGCTGTGGCCAAGGTATACTCACTGGCGTTTCAATGTGTTTTCGGTCAAATCAAATCAGTGGGCCAAGTTTGTCAATAAGATTGTTGAACTGTGTTGTACCTTAAAGAAAATCTAGATAATTTTCTTGCTTAACAATCCATCTTCCTATACTCAGAGAAAATTAAATAAATTTGAAATTTATGTACATCAGAAAAAATCATTTTCTGTTAGGATCCACTTGAGAAAAAATGCTAGTTATGCTTAATGGTACTAAAATCGGATTTGATAACTTTGTGATGGTTATAACAAAATAAAAAAGAATTCAATGATTTATTTTTGTATCGTTATAATCGATTGCCAACGAAGAATGAATATCCTGAATAAAGTTCTGTCTAGTTAGAATCCGGAATCACTTATAGTGTTGCAGCAGCACGGAAAGTTACCGCTGCAAGAATTCTTTTACAGCAGTTTGTTCACCTAGACGCCCACTTTCTGTGGTATAAATTTCACGGTGTTTCGTGCAGTGATTTAAAATTTATTTCAGATGGAAGCCGAGAGGAGAGAGAAAATTCTGCACACCCACGTAATTTATCCAACGTGGTCCGCAATAAAAATCGCAAAAACGTTGAAAATCACCAAATCAACCGTGTATGATGTGCTCAAACGTTTCAGGGACCAAAAGAGCGTGGATCAAGTACCTCAAGGTAAGCGTCGTAGCGAAACATATAACCGCATGCTGAACCAGAAGGTGTTGAGAACTGCCAGAGCAAACCCTGGACTATCAGATAATGAAATCGCACAAAAATACGCTGCTGCTTGCAGTACCGTTCGAAGAATTCGTTTGCGAGCAGGATATCGTTCTTATCGAGCCAGGAAGCAACCAAACAGAACGTTCAAGCAAAGTTTTGTCACCAAAACTCGAGCTCGGAAATTGTACCAGCAGGTTTTAACGAAGTCCCAAGGATGCCTGCTCATCGACGATGAAACCTACGTCAAAATGGATTTAGGACAGCTTCCTGGCCAAAAAATTCTACAAGGCGACGGCACGAGGAAATATTCCTGCGAAGTTTAGGTTCGCTTTTATGAATAAATTTGCAAAAAAAAAACTGATGATTTGGCAAGGGATATTCAGCTGTGGAGCAGAGACCAAAGTGTTCGTGACGAATAAGACGATGGAGTCGAAACTGTACGAGGAAGCATGCCTCAAAACCCCGTACTACCTTTTATTAAAGCCCATAAAGTCCCGTGAAGTTTTGGCCAGATTTGGCGAGTTGCCACTACAGCCGGGAAGTCATCCAGTGGAACCGCAATAATAACGTAAATTTCACCGATAAAAACATAAATCCACCCAACTGCCCGCAGTTCCGGCCCATCGAGAGATTTTGGGCAATAATTAAGAGAAAGCTTAAAAAAGTGGAAAAACTGCTCGGGACGCGACTCAGATGACTAAAATGTGGAACGAATGCTCCAAGGAAGTTGACTCCGGAGGTATGCAGTGTTTGATGAGAAGAATAACGAAGAAATTGCGAATTTTCATTAGAAACTAAGAGAAATGATTTGTATTAATATTTTACTTAAAAAAAGTGAATTATCTTTGTTTTGATGTATTAAATTTATGTGTACGTCAATCCGTTACCGAGATAAAGATGATTTTATTATTTCAGATTCTAAATTTACATAGCTTCACTCACTTCAATGCTTTTTTATTGTTTGACTTCATTGAAGATGATCCTTCTAAATCCTAAAGTCCTCAATAAGTTTATACGCATTTACTCCTTTTTTTAAAAAAAAACATTTTATTTTTCAATTCAGTATACAAATAAATATACCACAATACTTTTGGCTCTCCTACAGAAAAAAAATCTTCATCAACTTTATAGGGAAAAATAATCCCCCTTAAATAAGCTTAAGCTAACGTGAAAGTTTTATGGATTTAAAATCAAGTTTGAATAAGATAGAACCCTGCATTAATTGATCGAAATGAATGTTTTCAGGTATATATATATATAAAGTTTCTTCTGAAACAATTTCATCAATTAGTGTTTTATTAATTAATTTTTTTCACCAGTTGCAGTGAATTGAGTTGTAAAAATACAGTTATGAACTTTTAACAATTCATCTTCATGTGTGTCTCCAAGATTTTTTTCATGTTCAGAATGAACACTATACTCTTGATAGATTTATCATAGAAAGGACCTCATTGATTCATTCCTCACTCTGTTGAGTGGCATTTTAGTAATGACTATTGAGAAATACACTAGATCTCAAGAATGCATTATGCAGTAGTAGTTTACCATCACAATTTTAGATATCATGTAATCAATGATTACATGTGGTCATACACACTACTAAAGAGTTGTGTTAAATTTGATGCAAACGTCAAAATAATGTACAAAAAGCGCTAAGAAAATAAATTCAATTTGTATCACTTGTTATAGAATTGCGTTTGCTTTTGTTGCCGAAGACAAAATTTCACTTGACATATTTTGTGTTTCTCGTATTTTTTCACATAGTTTTTAAGACCATATTTTTCAAATATTCTTAAATATAAGACTCACGAACAAGAACATTTATAACAGAAAACACCTGTTACTTTTTGAGCAATTAAGTCTAAAATTATGGATAGTAGAAATGTGGAAAGTAAAGTTCTGAAAGTAACGGGTGTTCAATAAAAGATGATAATTTTTTCAGTCATAGAGCAAAAAATATCAACAAATTTAGAATTTTTTATTAAAAAAAACAATGTTTATTCTCTAAAAAACGTCAATTTATATTGGAGAAGATCCATACGACGCAACTTAGTGGCGATGCTCTCACAAGAGCGCTGGGCGGCACCAACGTCCATCTTCCGTATCCTTGGCCTGCCAAATAAAAAGCCGAAAAAATCCTCGGGTAGTGTGGCCGACTTTTCTCTAGAATAGTAGCTGTAATTTCCTGGAATGTGGGTCTTCGTGAGCGGAAAGTAACTTTCATCGTCCAGCACAAACGACTTCCCGCGGTAGTTTTTCGTCATCCACCGGCACTGCGATGTCACGGTCGCTATCTGCTCGTCCGTGTACTCGGAAGACCGAGTGTACTTCTGACAGATGATGTCCTCCACCTTGAGGGTTCGGTGAATCAAGGTATGGAGTGATATTTTCGGCCCGTGTCACGCAAACTCGTTCCGTCCTTGTTATCGAACAGCCTTTTCAACGCTTCGTCCTTCTTCTTTGTCATTATCTTCGCCTCCGCTCCACGCTCAGGGATGCCAGGTTTCGGTAAATTGTACTCACGGACACGTTTTCGTCTCGACAGTGGTGTACCGTAGACTTTTTTCCACGATGACCAGGCGTTTCGTAAAACCGTACAACACGATCGCGGAGTACCTGCTGTTTCGACGCCATCTTCGATAGAACTGACAGCACTCGAGCGAAAAGTAACATGCCACCCATTTTTAGGGCGTCCAGTGAGCAATTTTCTTGGAGAGAAAAAAATTACGCTCTTTACTTTAATTAAAGAAAGGTACTGAAATCATTCTCATTTTTTATTGAACACCCGTTATCTTTTTCGAGATTTCAAGTTAGGCCTCTTATAATTTTCGTTTTCTGAATGTACATTTGTTTTATTTATATTGTCTATCTCTGGTTGGCTGTAGAATTATACCGGAGAGAAAAGTAATGATCCAGGAACAAACTAAAGGGTGTCCACAATTAAATTGCATCAGTTTCAATCAGCTATAACATTTCGTCTTTGGGTTAATTCAACGAAATTTCAGGTGCAATGACCTCAGCGTGTGTTGTTTACGCTGCGTGAGTTTCGTTGTGAAATGTGTCGTTGTTTCGGAAATAGAGTCGAAGGAATAGCAGGTGTGCGAGAACATTTTGCACACGCACCTCGACATCCCACTTCTTTCGCACCGAGCCATGGGAAAGTTGTTGAAAATTTGGGGAATGTTTAACTGTCGATCTGAAGAAAATGAGTATCAGAAAAAGTGTTGCGTACTGTGTGAAGGATCACAAGCGAGTAGTTGCTGCTTTTAAACGCAAACCCAACTGTTCTGTTCGGGATGTCGTGAAAAAGCTGCACTTGACCAAAACTTTCGTGCAGAATGCCAAGAAACGAGCCCGGCTCCGTTCATTCAAAGTTCAGAATGCTCCAAATCGCAATAAAAAAACTGAACAGGACAGCTAAAATACGTGCGCATAAGCTGTACACACAAATGTCGACGAAACCACACTGCTACGTCATGGACGATAAAAAGCGGACTTGAAACCAATTCCCGGTAACCAGTATGTGACTGCGAAAGACAAGTTCGATGTCCCAGAGCCTCTCAGGAAACAGCAAGTGTCAAAGTTCCCCAAGAAATTCATGATTTGGCAGGGGATTTGTTCGTGTGGTAAACGGAGCAAGCCTTCCGTGACAACTTCAACTGAAAATGGTCAAGTATACATGAATGAATGCCTGAAAAAACGACTGCTTCCGTTTCTCAAAACACACAACGTTCCTACAATATTTTAGCTGGACCTAGCCTCTTGTCACTACTCAAAGGATGTTCTGGAGTGGTACAAAACGAGTGGTGTCATGCCGAAAGATCTTAATCCCCCAAACTCTCCAGAGTTGCGGCCAATTTAAAAATATTGGGCTATAATGAAGCACGAACTTCTTAAGCATACTAAAGTTGTCACTACAGAACAGGAAATGTTGAAGTCATGGTTGAAAGTGGAAAAAATGTCGGTTTAAGCGTTGTACAAAATCTTTTGCGTAGTATTAAGAAGAAAGTTCGGTCTTTTGGATTTGGTAAAGAAATACAGTGAAAAGAAAATACCTAAACCAAGATTATACATTTTTTTTTATTTCCTGAATATTTCATGACAATCTGTTGAGAGACTTGTTTGTGAGGACGAGTTTGAAGTGATGCAATTTAACTGTGGACACCTTTTATACTAAGATATTTGTAAAAATTAAACTTTTTTCACGAATTTTTCACATATTTTTTAAGATCATATTTCTCAAATATTCTTGCAAATTTTACTAAGACCCACGAACAAGAATTAGTCCAAAATTATGGATAGTACAAATGTGCAAAGTAAAGTTCTTAAAGTATCTTGTGTGAGGATTTTCGAATTAGGCCTCTAATAATATTTGCTCTCTGAATGTTTATTTGTTTTATTAATATTGTCTATCTCTGTGTGGCTGAAAAATTGTACCAGACAGAAAAATAATGCTAGTTGCTTTAAAAATAATCTTGAAGTACATGAAAAACTTAATTGGAGTTATTTATATTCTAACTTGTTCGAGATATAGAATATAAAATTCAAAATAGGTGCCTTAGATAATCAATGTGTTCATACTTCTTTCAGCCAGTAGTGTAGTTGGGTTGTGCTCAATTACCATAAGTTAATCTTCATAACGAACATTGATTTGCACAGGTATTTTTTCTGCACAGTATATCTTTCTTTTCAGTTTTTGACAAGCATTTACTTACTACTATTATTCATTTCTTTAAAATATGAGAAATCTACTTCCACAAATGCCTTTTTAATACCAAAAGAAATGTTTTCCCCAATTTTCAAAAATAATACTTTCTTTTAGAAGATTTACTCCAGTGCGGTAATTTTTAAAGAAGTACAACACAACATTTTACAGGAAATCATGAAGGGTTTCAGAAATTCACTAACTGTAGCACGATTTCAGAGGCATTTATTTTTTATAAATTTCATACCTTGGAAACCATTTGTATTAGTATCGATGAGTTGCACTCAATATCTATGCTGACAATTCAATTCTTGTAGTCTTGGAGCAAGAGAACACGATTGCAGCAGATTTGCAACCAAGCTTTGATGTTCGCTCATCACCATGAGGCACCAAGAGTGCACATTAATGTTTTTAGCTAGAATGATAGATATAAAGAGAAAGTGTTGAAAGTTCCGTCAGTGTGTGGCAGGTTGAAAATCGAACAGATGTCTCAAAAGTTGAGCGAAAGGGCATGTGTCCAGTGCTACTCGAACCATGAGAAAAAACTTGAGTGATATCAGACGTTACGAACCAAAACAAACCCAAAAAAGGAGAGAGTTCCTCTCCCATGTTAGCACCAAAACAGAGTGCACACAATATCGCTAGAATAACTATCACAAGCCATCAGTGTTACATGAGCGCTTTCCATACGTCATATTTTGCCTGTTGAGGTGGCGGACTTGTCTGTGCCACAACCTACCCAGCAGTGGGATGTTAGGCAAAGATTGACGTCCATGGTTCGAGTATCAATGGACACATGCCCTTTTCGCTCAAATTTTGAGACATCTGTTTGATTTCCTACCTGCCGCACTCTGACGGAACTTTCAACACTTTCTCTTCATATCTATCATTCTAGCAAAAAACATTAATGTGCACTCTTGGTGCCTCATGGTGATGAGCGAACATCTCCTTCTACATCATACTCGTTACGCCACGCACGGATAATACATAACATAACAATTAAAGTATGTGAAAACTAAGCTTTGTCGTTTACATGGAAAATGTAAAAAAATTCACGTTGAAAAACACTCAGGTATCATGTTCACACCTTGATATCTTAATCTGAACATTACGCTAGTTAACTTTTGTGTAACGTATTGTAAACATTTCGCAGTCACCGGATTGTTTTCGCAACTCATCTGGAACTATTACCTGTTCCAAACAAGCTCCACCTCTTGCGCTTTTTGTGTTGCTACTGAGCATGATTTTGAGGTACATTACCAACAAAAATGAACCCTAGTTTGTTTCAAGGGAGATTTTAAGGCTCTATTGGAACAAGTTTTGATACTTGGGATAGTGTGAGCGTTCTTTAAGCCTCTTAAAACCTCTACACAAATTGAAAGAAACATTTAATGTCTACGTAATCTAATGCACTAGATGCTAGATTTGACAGAAAACAATGGGATATTTCATGTAAATCTAAGCCAGATAACGCCTTAATCCAGCCTGTTGTATTAAAGATGGCAAAAATTATTGTATGGTGCATGAAAACTGGCATACAATTTCGATATTTGCACCTCCTTTGGCATGGATTTAAACGAAGGGATTTTACGAGCCTGTTAAACTTTTTAATTTTTTTTTGTGTATAATAAAGGACAAAAAAAACATATAAGTCTAATTTTCTCATCCATTCCAACAACGTTAATTCTTGCGTTATTGATCAAAGTGGCCGGACACCGTCGAGTCGAGCGTAGCTAAGAAGATCCATTTTGCAACATCCTAACAATGACGATGATGAGCCTAATTGCAAACATCTTTCAAAGGTGGCGACATCAAAGCGTCATGTTCGAAAAATAAGTCCAACAACAACAACAACAACAGTAGCAGCAGTGTGGCATCTCAATTGTTTTCCATTACCGGCACACGATTCGATGAACCCAAGTCACGAGGTCCGCTCGCTTCCAACTCTGCAGCCGCATTCAGACGATCATATTGTGAAACCGATAAGTAGGTACTGCGTAAATTGAAGTCAACCTCAAGCAGCAGCCCGCCACTCGCCACTCGCCACTCTGTGCCAATCAATTGCGATCCGAAGGCTAATCAAGCGCCTTGGGACAACTGTTGATCAATTTGCGTTTTGTTTTTCCTCGTTTTATGCGATCCATTTTCGGTCGATAAATTCTAATCGATCTACGTCTTGCAGCGGTGAACCACGCGCTATCCGCCCTGCTTGCTCTAACCGATACCGGGAATCAAATTATCTCAAAACTACATATGTTCGACATATCAATTATCCCGACGACGACGACGACCGAGGACCGAGGACTTTGGCCATCTGACCAGCCCATCAGGGGACGGAATATGGTGCGGGCCTCGTTCCCACCTCTAGCAAAAACAACACAACAATCGTGAAAAACGCTAACGATTTGAAAAACAAAGTGAGAGACCTACATTTTACTCCGCCGCGCGCTTTTGTCCGTCCCGAAATTTTCATCATCATCATCATCAGCTGCCGCTCGCATTGAACCCAAGGTAAACCGAACTAAACGTGAAAATAAAAAGGTCTGCTTTATGCCCCAGACCCAGACCCGGGCCCAGGCCGTCAAAGCGAGCATCCCGCACGCACTCGATGGATGGATGGTGTGGCTGTCACGGAGAAGACCGCGACGACTGTGAAAGGACCGTAACAACAAAGGCCCGAGCAGGTAGGAAAGCAAAGGAAAGCGCATCGAGGCCCTGCCTGGTCGTAAAAACAATGAGCCGGGCAATAAATTAAGGATGAAAATTTAATTACAGTCGTACAAACATACGGTGCCGGGTTGTGTGTGTGTTCGGTTGTTCGATCGGAGCCGTGAATTGGACCACGTGTTGGGTTAGAACATGGAGGCACGTGTTGATTGAAAATGTTCGGAAGCATAATTCAAGATTAAAATGATGAAAGTTTTTAACCGATTTAAGGGATGATTTCCACTGTAGCCTAGTTAATCAGTTTTGGAACCACTCGCTTAGGGGCCGGGAATTAATTCCAATGTTTTTTTCGCTATCAAAAAACTCAATTAGTACATTAGCAATAACCACCTGATGGCAATAATTACCATTACTCTGCACCACCCCGCCTGCTTAATGGCCAGCCACTCTCCCCGGGATCAACCGGGACCGAGTCGCAATCAAAGTCATCGGCCATCGACTTCTCTGTCTCGCCCGGGTCCCGACTAATTCCCGGCCGGCAATCGGGCAAGAGGAACAACCATCTGTCGTTCCATCAGTTCCACGGGTTCCAATCGCAATCAATACAGTTATTAGTCTTAATATATTGGGACTACGTCAGCCAGCGCCGGTGCCCCATCCCCAGCCGGAGCAGGCAAATCTCGCGCCTTCTAATGGAATTTTTGTTTTTCTCGTTTGTTTTCGTCTCCCCCTCCCCCTTCCGATCCCCATCGTTACTGGCTGATTCGATCCAATCGCCGAAGCCGACGCCGCCGCAGCCGACGCCGCCGCCGCCGCCACGGCCATCAGCCATCAGGCCATCAAGAAGATGCAATTTCTTCCGAAAAGCGGCCGGGGAAAAGAATTTCTCGTTTCCGGCCCCCCGGCAGTATGGTTCCTGTTATCTGATTACCGGTTTTGATGATATTCATCCACCTCGAAAATTGATTGCTGCACCAAAAGCCAAATATGTTGTGATAGACGTAGGCTAGTGTGGAGTCGTACCTTCCTCCCCCGCTTCATCCGTGGAGTGGGGGGTGGGGGGGGGGGGACATCACACCTGGACGATTCGACTCAGATTTGGTCTTGGTCGTCTTGGTCGTCGTCGTCGGCGTCGGAGCATCCTTCCCACTCGCACTCGTTTGCTCACCGGCTGCGGCTCCGAGGTTGATTTTGGCCGACCGAAACCGGCCTGGCAGTGCTTTATTAAGAGATGCTGATTAACAAATTATCGAATTACTGTTGTTTTGTGTGTGATGTGTGCGCGCCGAGCTCTGAGCGTTTGTTTGTTTCTACTCAATCTTCTCTCTCGGCACACGGGGATCGTGGATTGCGAGCCAAGCTTCTGGAAAGACTGGGGGGAGCTAGGGATGCTCAGGTTTTCAAAGTTTTGCGTATCCGGAATGAGCATTATTTCAAAGAATCGTGGACAACTTTGCCGACCTTTCGATTGCGATTCTTCCTTCTTAACATCTTCTCTCTTATCTTCTGCCATCTCTTTCTTTTCCTTATCTGCCGTTGAAGTACTAGTATCTCCTTCTTTGTCAACCGTCGCACAGTGGGAAAAATGGGACCCAAAATCACAACTAATTAAAGGCCGCTGGATAAGTGCCCTGTAAAACAGCTTATCTTATGTAAAAAAATGCGAGGAATCGAATGATTATGGTTTCATCTTGAGCAGACCCCGGGAAGTGACTCATTTTGCCCGATTTTCCCCTAATTTCGGAAGAAAAATTGAATAATCACACATTTATCATATTAGCTTTGATAATATTGCATCCATTTGTGCTGTACGATTGTCAAAATGTCAGGAGAATCCAACCGAGGTAACATTGTCTTGTAAAAACGTCAGGAACTGTCCATTTTGCCTGATATTCCCCACATGCTGAAAGTACTAGATATGCCACGTGGTTTTGAAAATTTGGGCGAATTAGAATCTATAAAAATGCAATACACTATTGTGGAACTGTCCGGGGGAACTGAATGGAGAGAATGTCGTCTTGTGTAAACATCAGTTTTTGACCATTTTGCCCGCTTTTCCCTACATACTGGAAAAATCAATAGATAAAATGCGATTTTTGAAATAGCTGCGTATTAGAATCAAATCAGATGCACTACAATATTATGAAAATGTCTGGAAAATCGAATGAAGTGGATGTAGACTCATGCAGACTTCGGGACTTTTAATGCGTGGCTATTACAAAAACCGCATTATCAATACAGGGTGACTGGCAGCTCGCGGTCTGGCAAATTGCAATTAGGGTGATAAGAGATGCTGAAACGATGATATCTCCTTCATTAGGTTCTCGAACATTTTCTGCAATACAATACAGCTACAGATGGTATTCCCCCGTCAGCGTTCTTCTTCCTACCGAACTTGATCTTCAGCAGCTGTACCTTGGGCTTTTTGCCTTGTTTAGCACTCGGTGCCGCTCCCGCTCTTCTTCTTTGTTCTCTCTCACTCCAGTGACCGCCATCCTCGCCTAACATCATTCGTCGTCGTGGGTCATGGCATCAGCACTACTTATCCGTTGAAAGAGACACCGATTTATCGAATTGAAAAACGGCAAACAAAGATGTTTTCATCATTCTAAGCATTTCGAGCATAGTGATGATGATGAAGATGAGATGAACTACCATCTAATGTAGCAAGGCAAACGTGCAACCCAAATCTACAGAGGTCTAGAGAGAATCTCCTTCCAGAAACAAATTCCCAGAAACCACACCAAAACCGAGTCATCACCTAATAGAAAGTCCCACTAGATGGGGAGAAAAGCCCGCCTTTTATTCGCGAAATGTTAACTCCAATTAGTTGGCAGTCTCACTCTTCCTATCCAAATAGCTTCAATCGGGTGCACTGATGGTCCCTCCGGTCATCTCAAAATACACTGATAGGCAAAATAAAGTGCCAACGTCATCATTTTTTGAATTTCTCTTAATTAGTTGGTTCAAATTAAAGTCAACACACTGTAGCCTTTATTTATATCTTATATTTTATGTTCTTTGCAAGTTTCAAGTTGGAACAATAATAAAAAAAGAGTTCGACTTGAAGAAAAAAAATGTTCCTATACACCGATCAGGTCCTGAATACGATTTCCCTTGAAGGGGACGCGTCAACCCTCGCATGGCTCTCCTGTAGCCACTAGCGTTGCATAGATAACGATGGGATAACTATAGTGACCGAGGTGCACGCAGGGACAGCGGCTGGAAAGGCCCAGCAAAATAGAAGAGCAATACCTCCAGGAACGACGAAACCCCAGGAGAACGCGTATCCGTTCGCTAAGGGTGGTTGGCCTAGTGCGGATCCTCGCCGCAAGGCGGTGGGATCTGGCGTGTCCGACACTTGCGGATGTGCGATGGCACCGGAAACAGGTGCCACCAAGCTAGGCATGGTCACGGAAGGGCCAGGACTCATCCGGGCCATGGGTAGAATGCGGGAAACTCTTCTTAAAGTAATGGAGGTGTCTGAGCAGTTGGATGCGATCACTGACTTAACTTCATCACGCAACAACATTGCTACAGGACTTGAAACTTAACCTCCTCAAGCTACGCATGACAGTGCCGGCTGCATGCAGAGAGAGGGAGGAGCTGGAAGCTAAGCTCCTAGCCGAGCAAAAAGCCAAAGAGTTGGCACGGCTAGCAGCCACGGAGAAGGCGAGGTAGATAGCCTCGAAGGATACTCAGACGTAAGAGTTCGTCTTTGTAGGATACTCCACCCCATTTACCATGGGGGTAGGGACCTCCAACCAGGCTCAGAACTCCCCGGACAAAACGGCACCAGGTGCTTCCAAGAAGCTAATAGTGTCGGACGCCCCCATAAGGAAACGAAACTACGCAAACGTGGTAGCGGGGTCAGAGGGTCTATCTTCGCGACCAGCTCCGGCTGGCCACAAAGATAGAAGCCTCGGCGCTAAGCCTAACGCCAAAGGCGCAACGTCCATCTTGACAGTTGTCTCAAGCACTGAAGGGGCCCGAGCAGCAGGGCCCCAACGACAACAACCATAACTAGCACAGATACAGACGCTAGTGCTAGGAGGGGGACGAGTGGTGACCCCAGATGTGGCTGGGAAAGCCACTGGAATAAGGTCCGAAAAAAGGGAAATAAGACAAAAAAAAGAAAAGCATAAGCGACAGGTGGCACGCACGCGTAACCGCGTAGAGGCCCTCATCGTCAAAGCCGAGGCGTCAAAGTACTCGGAGGTCTTGAAAGCGATGCGCGGGGACGCTAAATTGGCAGGCCTAGGCGCTGATGTGCGGAGTATACGCCGTATCTGCACCCCCGAGATGCTCATGGAGCTAAAAAAGGCAACAACGCTAAAAGGCCCAGTACACGCCCTCGTCTCGCAGGTAACGATCCAGTGTAAACACCTAGATGAGATCACCGAGGCAGACGAGATCTCCACTGCAATTAAGGAACAGTGCAAGGTCGATGTTGCTGCCGCAGACATTCGTCTGAGGAAGAGTTCGCTCGAGACCAGGTGGCAACCATGAGGGTAGCGGAAGTTGACGCGGATACGGCGTTGAAAGTGGCGAAAGTGAAGGTTCAGATGCCTAGAGAGCGGCACATGTCCTGGGAGTGCAAAGGCCCAGATAGGAGCAACATGTGCAGAAGGTGTGACAGCACTAGTCACAAAGCACGGAATTGCAATGGTCCCCCCAAATGCTTGATGTGCGCTGGGAAACCGGACGATAAGTACGTCATGGAGTGGGGGCATTTCCCGGCCGCTAATGGTATTCCAACGAGTCAATCGTTATGTAGGTAACCCAACTAAATTTGAACCATTGTGAGGCCGCTCAGCAACTGCTGTGTCAGAGAATCGGCATCGGATATCGCTATATTTTCCGACCCATACCGCATCCCAGCCGGCAATGAAAACTGGGTTGCGAACAGGTCCAATATGGCGGCATTCTGGATGACGGGCAAGTACCCGGTTCAGGAGGTTGTGTCTACCACAAACGAAGACTTCGCGGTTGTAAAAGTGGAGTGTTCTTCTGCAGATGAGGGAGCTAGTGGGGGACTTCAACGCTTGGGCGCTCGAGTGGGAGAGCCGCCTTACCAACCCCAGGGGCCTGATTCTTATGGAGACTTTGGATAATCTGAATGTGGACAAAGCCAACTTTCAGCAGTCCCAGTTGGCGGTTCGTTATTATATCGACCACAATACAAGCTAACGTGCGGAAGGTGGAGTATCCACTCTATTCACCCGCAGATGGAGGACGTCCTACTTTGACGTAGAGACTTTTAGAGAGGTACTTGAGAGGGAACGAAACTTACCCAAAACCCAGGAACCTGACGGCAAACGACTCGTTATGACACGGCGATCATGCCGAGGGAAGTTATACTGAGGAATGAAAGATCGCCGGTGTATTGGTAGACGGAGTCGATCGCTGACCCCCGAAGAATATGCCTCCATACAAGGCGGAGGATGCAAAGAGCACGGTCAGACGCCGATAGAATCGAGCGTAGAGGGGCTCTACAGGGACGAATGACCTTAGTTGTTAAAGTCCCTCTATAAAAACAACAACAACAACGTAGAGGGGCTCTAGTCACCACGAAAGCCGCACTAAAAAGGGAACCTGCCTTGAGGGCATGTGTCAGAAGTCTACCGGGTAGCAATGGCCAAAACCAGAGGATCGGCGGCTCCAACCGAGCAGCTGCAGGTGATCGTTCAGGGACTCTTTCCGAACCACGACCCGAGTCGATGGCCCCCCGCTGCCATAGATTTTTCCCATGACCAGCGTTCCAGTATCCCAGATCTAAACGCTGTCATAGTTCGTGACCACGTGGGCATTCGCAAAGGCACAACAGTTGCCGGCGACGAGGCAACGGTGACAAACGAAGAACTCATTGCGTTAGCAAAGTCGCCAACGTTGAACAAAGCGCCGGGACCGGATGGTATTCCGAACCTGGCCATCAAAGCGGCTATCTTGCTGTATCCAGGGTGGTGATTCAAAGGTGTCTGAACGAGGGCGTCTTTCCGGATGCCTGGTAAATTAAAACCCTAGTGTTGCTACCAAAGGTAAGGAAGCCACCATATATGTCCGGCATATATGCCCTGTTGGATAGAGCGGGTAAGGTACTCGAGAGGGTAATTCTCAACATACTGACAACATACACGGAGGGTATAGGCGGTCTATCTAACAACCAGTTTGGCTTCCGTAAAGGTAAGTCGACGATGGATGTCACAGCGCAAGAGGCGAGGAGTACGATACTCTGCAGTGGTCACCCTTGACGTGAGAAACGCATTTAATAGCGTCAGTTGGGTGGCTATCACCGACTCACTCCAACGCCTTCAGGTTCCTGGGTACCTGTACAAGATTCTTGGAAATTACTTCCAGAATCGCGTACTGATATTCAACACAGAGGCAGACCAGACTCGTGTCCAGATCATCGCAGGCGTCCCACAAGGCTCGATCCTAGGTCCGGCGTTATGCAACACGATGTACGGCTTGAGTTCCCGAACGGGGTGAAGATGGTCGGGTTCGCGGACGACATCACCCTGGAGATAAATGGTGAATCCATCGAAGAGGTCCAGTTAACGGCCTCGCACTCCATTGACATTGTGGAGAGATGGATGAGCTCCAGGGAACTGGATCTAGGCCACCATAATACCGAGGTCACTCGGAGCAATCGGAGCAACACGCGACAATCAGTGCAGGTAACTGCACAATTGAACCGAAGAGGTCTTTGAGATATCTTGGGGGTCATGATGGACAATAAGTTGTGCTTTATCAGCCATGTTGATTATGCCTGCAATAAATCCTCTATGGCTAAAGGGTGTCCACGATGAAATTGCCACACACAAAATTGATTCGCAAAATTCGAGTTTTCATCCGATTGCCATCAAATTTTCAGAGATTGAGAAATAACTATTAAACTTCATTTCACCATTTTACCTCGTATTTTATTTACAGTCCATACGCAAATGCTCGCACCTTGGCCTTAACCCCGGCCATAAGATTCTGCAATAACCTGTGAATCAACTGTTTTTTGCATGTAAACCCATACTTTCTTCAGTTCCTCGACTGTCTTCACTACCTTAGGTCGTTTAAGAAGGTGCTGCTTCATAATCGCCCAGTAATTCTCGATGGGGCGGAGCTCCGGAGTGTTGGGAGGGCTGAACATTTTCGGCACGAAATTGACCTTATTGTCCGCATACCACTTCGGCACGTCCTCGGCGTAGTAGCATGAGGCCAAATCCGGCCAGAAAGATTGTTGGGACGTTGTGGGCCTTCAGGAGAGGAAGCAGCCGCTTCTGGAGGCACTCTTTTATGTACACCTGTCCGTTCATCGTGTCCTGGGTCACGAAAGGTGCACTCTGCTTCCCGCACGTGCAGATGGCTTGCCAAACCAGGAATTTCTTCGCAAATTTGGACATCTTCTGAGTGCGGACATGCTCCGGAACGCTGAACTTATCCTTGGCCGTGAAAAACAGGTTGCCGGGGATCTGTTTGAAGTCGGCCTTCACATATGTTTCGTAGTCCATGATGCAGCATTCAACTTTCGTCAGCATGTTGAGGTACAACTTCCTGGCACGGGTTTTGGCGGACTTGTTCTGCTTCTCGTCGCGATTAGGGGCCTTTTGTACCTTGAACGTTCGAAGCCCAGCCTTAGTTTTGGCCTTCTGGACATAGCTCGGCGGTGCAAGGGAGTAAGCGGAAACTCCTGGCCAGTGTCGGGTCAATACTTTAAACCATAATGTTTTCAACGGCCTGAAAATAAAAAATTTGTCCAGTGGCTGAAGGAACCTGGTCGAATTTGGGAAAAGAAAAACTGCTATAGTTTTCTTTTCCACACAAAACTCAGTCAACTCGATGCTGACGTGGCTTTTGTATCCATCGATGAAGACAATAACCGGAAACTTGACATTTTTGATTAAAAGCGTGAGCGTCACAAAGAGCTTTGAGTCTTGCTGGTATAAGCTGGAAGGCCGGCTCATCAAAATTAAAAACAAATTGCGGATCACTGAAGATCGAGAGGTCAACATCAACATCAGTGAGGTATTTTTCCACTTCCAGATACCATCCAATAATTTGATCCTTGGTCACTTTTGCATCAGCCTTCGGAAGTCTCGTTATAAATTGCTTGTTGTCAGCGGGATGTTGATTCAGATAGTACTGTGATCAATTTTTGCCAAAAATAGAATAACGTTAACATTATTTGTTTATAGAAAATTTCCCGTTACGACTTATTCGGGAATGAGTCTGGTAATTCTCGCGTATTCCAGATCTGTGTTGCATACTCAGCAACTGTGCGCGTAAGATAAGATTCACTTATAGAAAATTCAGCTCTGGACATGTAAAGAACCCATTCCTCAATTTTGGCTTTTTCTTTAGGAAGAAGAACAGTATTGGGTCCTGGTTTATTAGTTTTTGGTGGCCTTCGAAGGTATCATTCTTATGTTAAAAAAAAAAATTATAACAAAAAATAGTGACAAAATTGGCATTAAAAAATTGTCCTGTACGGAATTCCTCTAAAACGAAATCAAAATACCAAGTTAATACTTGGTATGGTCGCCTTTTGCTGCTACTACACTCTGTAGGCGCCTTTTCATCGAAAGAGCCAACTTTTGGATTGTTGCAGGCGAGATCCTCTGCCACTCCATGAGAACTTCTTTTAGCTGATTCTTGTTCTGAATTGTATGTTCTCGGATCTTCCGTTCCCACAAATTCTCCATGGGGTTGAGGTCTGGTGATTAGGGAGGATGTGGAAGCGTCGATTTGACTTCGATTATCAAAAATATTTACCTGAACATCTAGGATTTTCTGAACTTCGAAAAGTTCTCATTCTGAAATGCTGGAATGTTTGAAACTTCAGGGACGCTCTCTAGCACTTCTGGATAGTTACAACTAAACTTTTGGTCTCTTCGGAACTTCTGAGAAGTCCTCTTATGTATACTTCTGAGGAGTTCTTTACTTAATTTTTAGGAAAAAAAACCTTCTTGATCCTACAGATAGTGCTCTCTCTTATAAGTTTCTTTCTGGAATTCAGGGGAGTTTTTTCTTGAGCTTATTCTTTCCAAACTTCTGATTGGTCTCATCCTGAACTGCGAGGAAACTTCTATTGAAACTTTGGCAAAGCCGTCTCCAAAATTTCTAGGAAAATTCCCTTAAATTTGTTCTTGAAGTTTCTTCCTGGACTTTTGAACTTTTGGGAAGTTTTCTCCATCACTCTGAGGAAAATTGTTTCGAAACTATTGCGAAATTCTGTTGAACGGGACGGAGACACTTGAGCGGAATCACTTCCCAGGTTATGCAGTGGACTATTAACGACCACATACCGATGGATGTTTCGGATATAAGTGGTAACAAAAGCTGAACGTTACACTTTGAAAACAACGTCTTTATAAGTTCGATTGTGTTACAGGAATGGAAACGGAAAATTGATCTTCTTCTATTTGTATTTGGCTTTCATCTGCACATTGCTGCCAACTGTCGTTGGTTGTCATTTCAGTTCAAGGGATAGGAGTGTGCAGGGAAAATATCGCACTACTCTTACACAGAAAAAACTAACAAATTCTTGCTCAAATTAGAAAGAATTACTACCAATGCTACTGGAAAGATTAATTCTGTTCTCTCTAAAAAATTGTGAGAAATCTCTATTCTAAAATTTTGAAATGTTCTCTGCTGTCTAGCACTTCCTGAGGAATTTTGTTCCTGATATTTTAAGAAATTAAAGGTAGTGCCTTTCCTGGTTAGTTCCCGTCTAAAATTTGGGGAAGTTTTTTTTTCTGAACTTCTTTGTAATTCAATCTTGAATTTCTGGGATGAATTCCAAAGTCTCTGAAAATTTCCTAACTTCAAAGAAGTCCTCTTCCCTCCACTTCATCCTGATGCTCTGATAAGACCTCTCCTGATTCTTGGGGAAGCTCTGCACTGAAATTCTGGTAAGTATGATCTTGAACTTCAATAATGTTCGGTCCGGAATTTTTGAAGGTTCTTCTTGCTTGGACTGCTTGCTTCCAATACTTCTGAGAAGGTTCTACCTGACCATCGGAGAAGTTTTTTGTTTTGAGGAAGTCTCTTCATCGGTAATTATCTTCCCGAAGCTCTGGGAAGTCGTCTTCTAAACTTTCCATGATGTACCCTAAAGTGTGAGTCTTTTCATTCTATACTTCTAGGAATCTAGGAATAATGCAGGGATATATTTCTAAATCCCTAGTACAAATATACTGAAATGATGCATTTAGTAGTACTTTGGAAAATTCAGAGTTTTAAGATTGATTTCAATAGCTCAGAACTTTTGCAGTTGTTCTGTCCCCCGAATGGCAACCGACTGGCCTTTGGAGCAAATACTCAGCAACCCCTTTTTACGGTGAGTTTCTCAAATATTATTTGTATTGTTGTGAACCATGATATTTGTTGTGACTTAGTGGCAAAGACCAACATAACCAACGCTTTGACAATTATTTTTCACATGGGATTGAACTCTACCATAAGTAGGGACTCCATATTATCACCGCTTTCGTTTCTTCAAGGATTTCTACTTTAAATTATACCTACGATATTTAAAAAAAATATTTCAACAAAGCTTCTTACCGTATTTATAAAACTGTTCTGATTCTTGTACGTTTTAAATCCGAACTTCAGAAATACCTCTTATTTGAGATTTATAAAATATTTCAAATGTCTGTAAAAGTCTGCAACATAAATAAAATGTCTGCTAATTGTCTGCATCGTTGGAAAAGTCTGCAATAAAAATGAAAAGTCTGCAAATTTACAGACATGTCTGCGTATATGGCATCCCTGAAGGCGAGCCATCACTTGACAGCACAGTCTGCAAATTTACAGACATGTCTGCGTATATGGCATCCCTGAAGGCGAGCCATCACTTGACAGCTCAGTTCAAGGGCCAGTAACTAAGACTATATGCCCAGCTAATGCGTCAGACCCAAACATATTGAATTTGCTTTCGTCCGTGTATAAATTGTTCTGCCAGCACTCTTCTGCCTCGACCACGTACTTTTGGGCGAATTCCAGCCGCTTTTTTATATTTTTGGCAGATATGAACGGTATAATAAAGGTTATGGAGAGCATTCCGTACTGTTTGGGGGTTAACTTTGATATTGGCGTACTTCGACAAACTGTCATCAAGTTTGGGAGCACTCAACCTAGGATTTTGTTTAATTTCCCGCAAAAGTATGCTATGGTAACGAGTTGTCAACTTTGGCTTACGGCATCTTCCGGGAGTCGTTTCTAGAGATTGTGTTCTCTGGTAGTTCTGAAGCACATACTGAACCGATGATCGTGGGCGGTTTAAGGCTTCACCAAACTGGGCGGTTTAACTGGAGTCTTGACTATGCCTGCAATTTTGGACAAGCTTTTACCATCATTTTTTAGGCGAATAATAAGTTTCCGAACTTCTGTCTACATTTTTAGGTGAGAAGCGGCCATTTTCCTAAAAATTAACGCTGGAATACTAAAATTTCAGAGAAAAATACTACAACATGTCAATTTTACCTTATCTGCTGTTGTTAACCGTGGTAAATTCTTCTCTGTACTGAAGGGATGCCAGATATTTTTTTCAAATATCTGTGATAAAAATAAGAAATGACTGGGAATGTCTATAAAAGTCTGTTATTTTTTTTTCACAAAATTAAAAAATTACAAATTTACATTAAAAAAAATACAACGAATAGACGTAATAAGAGAACGAGTTATGGCATTTTCGCTACAAGTGTGATTATGTAAACATTTCTGCATGTATTCCCAGACAACCAAAATGCACGTATATTGAAAGTTGTTTTTATGATATACAAACATATATGTAAGTAAACAAATCGTATAGAATGCAAAAATATGGCTTATACATGCAAAAGTGGAGGCCATATACGTGCAAATTCCATTGTTTTCTTAAACGAGTTGATTTGATATCGTATGCGATTGAATATGTAATAACAAATTCCATTTAAGAAGGTTAGTGATGTATATCCGATTTAGTTTGTGACGCAGTACGATGAATAAATGACACATCGTATATAAGTCGAAAATTTGCACTCTTTACGATTTAACTCAAACATAATACGATATATGATACAGTTAATTGCGATTTTGACTTAAAATATAGGAATATACGATACAATTTGAACACTGTTATACGACTTCTGGTTGTCTGGGTTTCTTGGATTGTATTCAACTTAACACGATTGTTTCATATTTTTAAAGTGGCACTGAAGCTTGAAGCATTCGCATAGATCACACAGTTTTCAAAACAAAAAAATTCCCCTGTGACGTTCTTTCCAGTTTTGTACTTTTAAATCAGAATTTAGTTTTCATTTGATAAATTCAACAGACTTTTCATTGGTTCAACAATAACCATTGAATTTTAAAGAATAAAAAAGTCAATTTTCCGTTAAATGAATTACAAAGTTGAATTCAAAATTTCAATTTTTATTTCATAAGTAAAAAAAAACACTACAATGACACTTAAAATATTTTTTTTTGTAGATTAAGTCGAAGGGCTGTCATTTAAGATTTATACATTTGTGTTTCATTTGTATAGGAGACCCTCCTTTCAGGGAAGCGAGCGGTTTCTTACTATCATAAGAACCTTCCCCTGCTCCAAAAACCCCTCAATGTTAAATTTCACGATGATCGGTTCGGTAGTTTTCGAGTCTATAAGGTTCAGACAGACAGAAATTTGTTTTCATATACATATAGATTCTCTGAACTTTGGAAGCATTCTCGAAAACTTCGTGTATATATTGATACACTTCTTGATTTTCTTACACTTCTCAGTATAACTTCGAGGAAATTTTCTTACTGATCAAATCTTCCAAACGAGGTGAGATGGAAAGTAAGGAATTTTAATTCCTGCATGACTGTGTTTTTTAATATTTTGTGATGAATATAATTATGGTCATATGAATTATTTTTGTGTAGACTGCTTCCCCGGTTAGTCAGTGATTATCTCTTGAATTTCAGAGAAGCTCTCTCCTGATCTCCTGCAAGGCTCTGTGCTAAAATTCTGGGAAGTTTACTCCTGAACCTCACACAAAATTTTTCATGAACTTCTTGGCAGTCACTCCTTGTTTTTTTCGAAATTCACATTTAAGAACCCAACCTTACTTTCCTGAAACATTTGATAAGTTTTTTCCTGAAAATAGTTACTTTCTTAACTTCTGATTAGCCTCATCCTGAACTACGAGGAAAATTTCTGCAAAACTTTGGGTAAGTACTTTCCAGAATTTCTTGGAAAATCTTCTTAAATTTGTCAGAAGATTCTTCCTGAACTTCTGAAAAGTTCTTTTCTGAACTTCCGAGATGTTCTCTTCTCAACTTCAGGGGAGTATTCTCCTGAACTTTGGGAAAGTTTGTTCCTGAAATTCTGAAAAACTCCTAGCTTGAACTACTAGAAAGTTTCCCTACACTTCCGGAAAGTTTCTTCCCGATTTTATCAAAAGTATCTACCTGAACTTCTGCGATTTCTGAACTCCATATAGTTCGCATTCTGAAATGATGGAATGTTCAATTCCAAACTTTAGGGAAACTCTCTTGCACTTCTGGGTAGTTCCAACTAAACTTTTGGTCTCTTCGGAACTTCTGAGAAGTCCTCTTGCAATATTTTGAGGAGTTCTTTACTGATTTTTTTGAAAAATTCCTTCTTGATCGTATTGGTAAATTTCTTCCTGAGATTTGGGGAAGTTTTTTTTCCGGAGCTTATTCTTTCTTAACTTCTGATCGGTCCCACCCTGAAATGCGAGAATATTTTTATTTAAATTTCGGCAAAGCCGTCTCCAATTTCTAGGAAAATTCCCTAACATTTGTTCTTGAAGTTTCATTCTAGACGTCCGAACTTTTGGAAAAAATTTGTCCAGAACTTAGTTTGTTCCGGAACTATTGGAAAACTGGTGTGCAAATGAGAAGAAAGTATCCCCTATGCTCCTGGGAAGTTTCTTTCTGTTTTCTCTACAGAATTTTGAGAAATCTATATTCTGAAATTTTGAAATGTTCGCCTCTGAGCTTTGACTAGCACTTCCCGAAGAATTTTTTTTCCAGATTTTTCGAGAAATTATAGGTAGTTCCCGTCTGAAATTTGAGTAATTTTGTTTTGTTAACTTCTGGGAAATTCAATCTTGAATTTCAGGGAAGAACTCCAAAACCTCTGAAAAGTTCCAAACTTAAAAAAAATGTCCTCTTTCCTGAAGCTCTGATAAGTCCTCTCCTGATTCTTGGGGAAGTTCTGTCCTGAAATTCTGTTAAGTATGATCTTGAACTTCGGTTTTGTTCGGTCCTGAACTTTTGAAGATTCGTTTTGCTTGAACTGCTTGCTCCCAACATTTCTGAGAAGTTTCTACCTGACCATCGGAGAAGTTTTTTTTTTCGAGGAAGTCTCTTCCTTGAGAATTATCTTTCCGAAGCTCTGGGAAGCCTACTGCTAAACTTTCCGGGATGTGCCCTAAATTCTGGGTCTTTTCTTCCTATACGTTTAGTGGTACTTTGAAAAAATTCATAGTTTTAAGATTTAGTTCAATAGCTCATATTTTTTACTGCTGTTCTGTTCCCGAGTGGCAACCGACTTTAGAGCCCACAAAAGTAATGGTATTCGAGCGAGAAAATAAAATTTACTTTTTGTTATTCCGACCCAAGGCGTATTGGTTGGCCAAATAACTCGAGCTCCTAGTCAATATCCTACCACGTTTGCTGGATTCACGCCGAAAGCCTCTGGCGATGTCCATATTACTGTTTGAAAATTGGATTTTTCCTTCTTATCAATATGCAACCCTATAAGTGCTCGAATAAAAAATTCTGATAGATTTAAAATTGAATATATTTTAACCATAGTATGTACAATTAATAGTATTGCTCATAACAATAAGATGACAATAAGTGTTATTGTTACTACAATAGAATCTAATGTAAATTGAGACATTCACAATAGAAAATGGGAGCTGTTATGTATCTTGACTGTAGAAAAAATCATTATTTTCCGAACAAATTTGAGTCAATTAGTATTAATTGTATTGTTTCTCAATTGTTGAAAATCCTAGCATACAGAGTGAATTGTAAATCTATTGTAATGACAATATGCATTTTTCATTTATCTGATTCATGAAACATAAGGTTCATGGTCGGAAATAGATTTAAATGTTATTTTATATTATTTTATTGTAATTGTATGGTTATTTTTAGCCGGGTGGACAACAATTTCTGCTAGAACCAAAGATGTGAAGAGAAAGTTTTTATATGTCCGTAAGGGCATGGCAGATTATGAAATTGAATAGAAGTAGTTTAAATTGAGCGTAGGGCAACTATGCCAAAAAGTTGGCCCACCGCATTCGTTTCTTCAAGGATTTCTACTTTAAATGATACCTACGATATTTTAAAATATATCAACAAAGCTTCTTTTCGTGTCTACTATACTGTTCAGATCCTCCTACGTTTTAAATCTGAACTTCAGAGAATACCTTTAATTGAAATTTAAAAAAAAATTTCAAATGCCTGTAAAAGTCTGCAAGCTAAATGAAATGTCTGCTAAATGTCTGCATCGTTAAAAAGTCTGCAACAAAAACGAAAAGTCTGCAAATTTACAGACATGTCTGTAAATATGGCATCCCTGCTGTACTGCAACACGTGCTTTTGCTTCTGACAGATCGACGTACATTTGTTTACTTGACTTGTTTGAAATAAGGACGTTAGTGTAAGTTCAATTTTTTGACATCATTTTGGTAACTTTTTAGGTATATGATGGTTATATCTGATAGAGATGTATTTATGTTTACTTGAATGACATTTTTGCAGTTACTGGAACAAAAGCACTTCAAAAGGGTCTTAGTTATAATTTTTCTTTCAACGATACAACATTTCAGTCAGTACGGATAATTTATTGATACAGTGTAAAGCACTAGCTTCATAAAATGTCAGTTTTTGTTTTTCGTGTTTTTTAACGTTTTTTAGCTGTACTGATAACAAACTAACAAAGAAAAAAAAATCAGCAAAATATTGTTAATAATCCATGTGTCTGACTCATAATACAGGGAAAAGTGAATTCTTCTACCAGAATTATGTGTCAATGATAAACTACATATATTTAGGCGAATAATTGATATTGTAGCATGACTTTAATGAAATTTATTGAATACATACCTATTCTCTCGATTCTCATCAATTTTTCTTGCACAAATAACTATTTACACCAGTTTCTTTTCTTATTTAAATAGACCGACGTTTTGTGGCTGCGGCAAAAACAACAACAAATTAACAGCTGACGGGAGCCTACTGACATCTATCGGAAAATTGATAAACTACATATGGCTGCACTAAACTGACCAGCATGCAGAAGAATGTTATTCGTATCCTTTGAAATTAAATGTGAAGTTCGAAAGTTATTAAATCATGTTTTAAACCAATATAAAGCATCTACTGGCCCTTAATACTGGGATGACTATGTATGTTTTTTTTAAATCTAAGATGAATTTTTTTTTTTGTAATCGGAATCGTATTTTTGGTTATTCTCATTGTGCATGGTCGTATTAAACAGGTAAAACAAATCAATTTTGGGAAGATTTCTTTAACTAAGTAAATTGCTATGCTCAGACATGTACATCTTACAAATGATGATCCACCCAGTGAATTCCTACGCACCCCTAGCCACTCAATTTGCGCTGCTCTTGCGGCCGCTGGCTGACCAATGGCAATGTTGTTCCGCACCGAGGAGGCACAGTTAAAAAAGCACAAAATTTGTTAATTGATCGAAAAACCCGCGCGCTTCAATCGATTTGCTGTTGTTTTCCACTTATTGTTAACTCCCGCACCCCCCTCCCCCCCTTCCCCTCCTCCAAGACTCTTCTTCCGATGCCGAGAGTGATCTGAGGAAACACGCGGTCCCAGAAGGAGGAGAAGCCATTTGACGCCGATCGCTGATGTTGCTGCTGCTGCTGCTGCCGCCGCCGCCGCCACAGCCGCTTCAGCCGGCCGCCCCAGTCAGTCAGTCAGTCAGTTAGTGGTAATTGTGGGAACTCCGTGATAGCGGAAGATTTCCGCCTTTCCTTCCTATCTGTTGTCTTGGGCAGGGTTCACGAAACCTTTCACCGTGGAAGGGTCTATGGTTGTCCGAGGAGGGCGGGGGATGGGGGGGGGAGGTGTGCGTGATCATCACATCATCTTGACGAAAGCAGCTATGCCATCTGTTTTGCGTGGTTGGTTGAACTCCGGCGGGTAACCTTTTCCGCTCTTTCACCGAACACAAAGTAACACTTGTGAAGATGTTCATCTCCGAAGATCGCACACCTACGCACACTTACCGCAAGTACCTATCGATGGTTGTTGTTTTTGCTTGTTCAAAACTGTATTTTGAATATCAGAAGCAACTTGGGTTGACTTGGGTTGAATTTTATTTGGGTACAAGACTGGATCCGTTAGGAAGCTTTCGAACTGAATCTAAATCGCAGCTGGTCATTCCGCGTCGCTGATTTGGCCCCATGTTTCCTACGGATTACGCATGGCGCTCAAATCTGCTGCCACCTAAAACTTTGTCAGATGTTGAAAACCGTTTGAATTTATGAGTCTTCATTTTGGCTACTTTTAGCAGTCGGTCATTCACACATGTCTTCGAAGTGCCACACCAGCAGGGTCACCCCCATTAGATCATGTTTAATTCAAACACTTCCTCCACATATATGCCACTCTCAAAACTAAATTTAGTCTACCCTGTGGACCCCGGTCAGTATGTATCAATTATGCAGCTCGACAAAAGGCAAGCAACCGAAACGTGACACCAACCAACAACCGGCCGGCAGTAGATCCAATGAAAACAAAAGCCGCCGCCGCCGTCGTCGTCGTCGTCGTCTTGAATAACAAAGAGACACCTAACCAGAAAGAAAAATGCAAAACCAGACAACAGAGAATCCTCCGGCCCCACCTACGACGCGACCGGGGGGGGCCCCCACAGCGCGCAGGAAGATAGAAATTTATGAATTTAGATGGACATTTTGTCTCTCGATGTCATATCTTGAACGGAGACCATAAAAATCAGCGGACCATGCCAAATCCAACCAACGACCCGGGCCGGGCCGGTCCGATCCCAAGCTGGGTAATGTATGGCCATAAGCTAATGTATAATGGCGTTTCTACGGCACTTCATTGTGGTCCCAGACGAGTCATGATACTTTTCACGCTTTTCTGCACTCGCACTTGAATTGAATAACACTCGACGGCTTCCGCGATTGTCCCAGATTGGGCGATTGGGTGGAAGGGGTCAGTTTCTTGCTAGTGACATTTCTGGAACCCAATCATCATCGGAATTAATGGAATGAGTTGCGGCTATCCCGGATCGAACGTTTCAATTCTCACGGCAACCTTCAGATGGACGAATTCAAACTGGACGCCGGCATCCACCCGCTACTGACATTTATCTAAGTTGCTGGTCATTAGATCGGTTTGAACATCGACGTTCGCAGGTTTGGGCTTTCTACCCCTGCATTATCACCACCTTTCATCATTTGCATATACGTTTGGTTAAGTCTGAGTAACTTTTTGATGTTGTGGCGGCGCATTTTTTTGATCATGCTGTTACCCGCGATGAGCACGCTTTCGAGAGAAAATGTCAGAGACAAAACAACAACACAAACTCTAGCACGTGTATTTTTATCTATAATAAAATAAGTTTAATTATCCGTAAACGCGTTAGCTTCTATAGATTCGTGTTCGGGTCCCACATTCGGCGACCCCGACGTCATATTCGATCCGATTACGTACCGGGAACATCGATTTCGTAACGTTTTGCGTCGCACCACTTCTAACCTCAAAATAGTTAAACCAAATCCGGGAGCTGAGTAGGCAGTCGCCGTTTCCGAGAAGGATCCAGATTTCTGGAATAATGATCCGTACATGTGGTTCGTACAGGCGGGAGCACTGTTTCACCTGGCCCGGATCATACAGGATGAGACAAAGTTCTGGCATATCGTCATCAAAATCGGCCAAAGTGTCATTTGTCACATTTCGGAACTGGTCAACACGCCACCGGAAATCAAAGACTGGCCCATCGCTCGATTGGCATTATCGCCACAAGCTCGTATCGAACAGCTGCTAGGATCAAGCGATCTGGGTGATCTCCGGCCATCGCATCTTCTCGCTCGTTTGCAGGAAATCGCTACCGGCCTGGACGTGGATGGAGGAGGCATCATGAAAACACTTTTTCTTCAGCGCATACCGAACCACGCCTGTGCGATTTTGTCCATCAGCGATGGCAGTCTCACCAAGTGGGCTGAAATGCCGACCGAATTTTGGATTCTTCCCCGTCGAACGTCACTAGCGCCTTCGTACCTACACCCGGCCTATCACCGCCTGATTACAGCACCCTCAAGGGAGAATTAAAGGGTGTTCCGATCAAAATTTGGTCAAACAGTAATGTGTAACAGTAATAAATTTCGACAGTGTCTTTGTCCACTCTATTTGCCGCAGAACGCCAGTTTGCCTTGAACTGTTTCTCGCTCACAACAGCTTTTTGAGTCTTCTTAAGGTTCCGCTTGACGATCGCCTAATATTGTTCGATTGAGGAGCTCCGGCGTGTTGGAAGCAGGGATGCCACATGTTCAGATTTATCTGTAAGGATACAGTTTTTGCAGTTTTCGTAAACAGAATTCTGTACATACAGATTACAGATTTTTTGAAAAAAATACAGATTTTTTAGATTCAAACAAATCTTTTTTATACATTAATTGTTATGTTATGTATTCTCCGTGCGAGGAGTAACGATTATGATGTAGAAGGAGATGTTCGCTCATCACCATGGGGCACCAAGAGTGAACAACAATGTTTTTGGCTAGAATGAAAGATGTGAAGAGAAAGTGTTGAAAGGTCCGTCAGAGTGCGGCAGGTAGGAAAATTAACAGATGTTTTTGAAAACTGAGCGAAAGGGCATGTATCCAATGGTACTCGAACCATGGACGTCAATCTTTGCCTAACATCCCACTGCGGGTAGGTTGTAGCGACGGAACAAGTCCGCCACTTCAACAGGCAAAAATTGACGCATGGAAAGACGCTCATGTACCACTGCGGCTTGTATAGTTTATTCTTAGCGATCTATTGTGTGCACTCTGTTTACTGATGCGCACATGGAGAGGAACTCTCTCCTTTTTGGGTTTGTTTTGATTCGCACCGACTGACGATCACTAAAGTTTGGAGACGACGGAGAAAAACTTTAGTGATCGTCAGTCGGTGCGAATCAAAACAAACCCAGAAAAGGAGAGAGTTCCTTCCCATGTGCGCATCAGTAAACAGAGTGCACACAATAGATCGCTAAGAATAAACTATACAAGCCACAGTGGTACATGAGCGTCTTTCCATGCGTCAATTTTTGCCTGTTGAAGTGGCGGACTTGTTCCGTCGCTACAACCTACCCGCAGTGGATGTTAGGCAAAGATTGACGTCCATGGTTCAGTACCATTGGATACATGCCCTTTCGCTCAGTTTTCAAAACATCTGTTAATTTTCCTACCTGCCGCACTCTGACGGACCTTTCAACACTTTCTCTCACATCTTTCATTCTAGCCAAAAACATTGTTGTTCGCTCTTGGTGCCCCATGGTGATGAGCGAACATCTCCTTCTATATCAAATCTTTTTTATTTTTGCATTTTTTATCGTGTTTAAGCTACCATATATATGATTAAATCTCTCTCTTTTTTACGCTTTATAAATATTGGCTAACAAAGACTTTAACTGTAATTATCCCATGTAAAGCAAAGCATGTAAAGAATCCTCTCGGCAGTACCCTATACATACTGTTTAATTTGTTTAAAGTGGTGTAGTATATGAGATAAGGCTGTATTCAATTTAAAAAAATATTAACATTGAATTATGTTAAAATCTTTAAGATGTATTTGGCAGCACTGAAGGTTGACATAAATGCAACGAACGACAAATAAAAGACGCGCTAAAATTATTAACGATGAGTTTGGAAAGTTCCGAATTCATGTATGTTATTCGTGATATGAAAACCGAAGTTGGTTTCCTATATGACGAACGCGCCCGAAAAGAAATGACAGAGATGAAATATCTAGGGTATGTGTCCCTTGACTCAGCCTATTATGCAACCATCGATTATATTTTTAATTATAACTCATAAAGTTTTCAAGCTGTAAGCGAGATTCAACTAGTTAGACACTTGCTAAGATAAGTTTGATAAGACATTTGGTAGTATGTATCATGAAAAGTTACACAACTCTATTTATAAACTCAGAAACATTTGAGGGATATGGATTTAATGTCGGTCTACTGGCGCCAGATTGGGTCTATTCATGGATGCAACTTCGTCCCATTCGATGGATTTATTACTAAATAAAGTCTTTGTAAGGTTTTTTTCTCCTTATTTTATGAATAAGGGCATACCCAGCTGTATTCACTTTACTGAACACAAAATTTCACAAATCAATCTAAAGTAAAACTACTTCGAAACACTTAATTGATGTTCATATATGTTTATCAGTCATTCAATAATGAAAACATTGTAATTCACTATACAATGACTTAATTCCTTCGGTTCGTGTTAAAACGAGTCACTTGTATATAAACAACCGCAAATTCATGCATTTCCACTCAAATTTTACCAATAACAACCTTTTTACTACGTTATTGATACAACAGGCCATAATTGGGAGCATACAAAAAAATGTGTCCCCAACATTGGGTCTACGATTTTTGTGTAAAATCATTATAATTTCAGCTACGTGAACAGATAGTTTGTAACGTGTTACTATTTTCTGTACTTCCAGACTACATTACTCGCTTTATCGATACAATTAAGCTATATTTATATCACTTGAAGATCGTGTACATCATCTGTTCAGCATAAACAGTGAAATCATGATGCCTCAAAAGTGCATGAAATCGAAAATTACGTGAAAGTGAACAACTATAAGTTGATTAATGTTGTCTCAATTGCTTCGGATTACATCGGTCATCCTTATAGCAACATAGTTTTGTTGATTATCGCTGAATTTATGACACTTTTGATACATAGGCCGAACGAAGGAGCTAGGCTAACATTACATCCCCTTACCCTATATAAATAAAAATGAGTTGGGGTTTCCTTTGTCAAGATTTAACTCGCGAGCGGAAGGACCGATTGGCGTGAAATTTTGTTTGCAGATATTTTTGGGGCCGGACCATAATTTTATGATGGTTTGAGACCCCTCCCTTTACTAGAAAGGGGGGCTCCCATACAAATGAAACATAAATTTCTACACAACTCGAGAACTAATCAAGCAAAAGAAACCAAATTTAGCATGTGTGAGTTTTTGAAGGCAAAAAAAGTTTTAATGGTAGCTTGTGAACCCTCCCCGTCATAAAAGGGGGGGCTCCCATACAAATAAAACACAATATTCTGCATAACTCGGGATCTAATGAAGCAAACGGAACGAAATTTAGCATGTGGTGGTTTTTTGAGAAAAAAAATGTTTCTATGTTGGTTTGAGACCCCTTCCCATCCCTCCCATCCCTAAAGGGGGGGAGGGCTCCGATACAAATGAAATACACTATTCTGCATGACTCGAGAACTAATCAAGCAAATGGAACCAAATTTAGTATGTGGTGGTTTTTGATGACTAAAAATTGTTCTATGTTGATTCGAGACCCCTCCCCTTTCTGAAAGGGGGGGAACCTACTCAAATGAAACGCAAATCCTTGCATAGCTCGAGAACTAATAACAGAAATGGAACCATATTTCGCATGTGGAAGTTTTGGAAGGAGAGGGGGGGGGGGGTGCTGTCAAACGAATGGAACCCAAATTTCTGCATAACTCGAGAACTAATCAAGCACATGGAACCAAATTTGGCATGGATGAGTTTTTTAAGGCATGAAATGTTTTCATGGTGGTTCAAAGCCCCTCCTCCCCCTAAAAAAGGGGGCTCTCATACAAATGAAACAAATTTCAACCAAACAAGAGAACTATACCTACTGCTTTGCAAATTTGTATTCAGTAGTTTTTGGGTCCGGGAATGGATCTTATTATAGTTCGACACCCCTCCTGCCTTGAGAAATGGAAAACTATTTTCTGCATAACTCAAGAACTAATCAAACAAATGGAACCAAAAATGGCATGTGGAGGTTTTGTAGGCAAAAAATGTTTCTACGGTGGTTTGAGACCCCAAGCAAAAGAAACCACATTTAGCATGTGTGAGGTTTTAAAGGCAAAAAAGGTTTCTATGATGGTTTCAGATTCTTCTTCGCCCTGAAAGGGGGGGCTCCTATACAAATGAAATACAATATTCTGTATAACTTGAGAAGTAATCAAGCAAATTGAACCAAATCTGGCATGTGGAGGTTTTTGTAGATGAATTTCAATGCTAATTTGAGACCCCTTCCTTTTCTGAAGGGGGGAGGGGCTTCCATACAAATGAAACACAAATTTATGCATAACTCGAGAACTAATCTAGAAAATGGTACCAAATTTGGCATATGGAGGTTTTTGAAGGAGAGAAATGTTTCTATGATGATTTGAGACCCCTCCTAAAAGTGGAGGGATGGATCTCCCATAGAAATGAAACGCAAATTTCTGCATAACTCGAGAACTAATGAAGCAAATGGAATCAAATTTGGCTAGTGGATTTTTTTGAAGGTCAGACATATTTCTATGGTGGTTTGAGACCCCTTTGCCCTCTGAAAGGGGGGAGGGGGCTCTCATACAAATGAAATGCAATTTTCGGCATATCTCGAGAACTATTCAAGTAAATGAAACCACATTTGGCATGTGGGGGTTATTGGAAACAGGATTTTTATTTACATTAAAAAGGGATTTCTGTCTGACTGTCTGTCTGACCGATCGGAGTGAAAATGTGTATGCAGATATTTTTGGAGCTGGGGAAGGTGATTGTATGATTGTTTGAGACCGCTTCCCCCTTCCGGCTCGCATACAAATGAAACACAAATTTCTGCATAGCTTGAGAACTAATCAAGCAAATGGAATCAACCAATCCTGAGAATTATCCAGGTAACTAAGCCACAAACTGTGTATTGTCTGGGTAAGAAAAATGTTCTGATAGAAGTTTGAACTCCTTATTACTCAAAAAAAAAAAATAATTAAAAAAAAAGCGTCAGTTCTATGCAATGTTCATTCATTTAGTTGCAGGCGTAGCAACGCTCGCACCGGGATCAGCTAGTATATATAAACAAAAATGAGTTGGGGTTTCCTTTGTCACGATATAACTCGCGAGTGAAAGCACCGTTTGGCATGAAAATTTGTATGCAGGGGTTTTTGAGGCCGGGGAAGATTTTTAAGATAGTGAGAGACCCTCCCTGGAAAGGGGGGCTCCCATACAAGTGAAGCACAAATTTCTGCATAACTCGAGAACTGATCAAGCAAAGGAACCCAAATTTAGTTTGCGGAAGTTTTTGGAGGCAAGCAATGTTTCTATGGTAGTCAGAGACCCCTCCTCTCTCTAGAAAGGGAGGCTCTCGTACAAATGAAACAGAAGTTTCTGCATATCTCAAGAACTAATCAAGCAAATGGAACAAAATTTGGCATGTGGGGTTCTCTGGAGGAGAAAAATGTTTTTATGGCGGTTTGAGACCCCTCCCCTCTCCTAGAAGGGGTGCTGTCATACAAATGAAACTGTAATTTCTTCATAACTCTAGATCTATTAAAGCAAATGGAACAGTGTGTCAAATATTCTCTTTGTGTACCTAAAAACATAAGATAACCTTGACGAGTGATACACCCGTTATTCTCTCACTATGCAACAATGATATGTTGTAGCTTGAATTTATTGCAACAAAACACGAAGAAAACAACAAAATGTTGCATCGATGATGGGAAAGAGACAAGTTGCTGTACACGCTCAAAACTGCCTCTCTTTCATTTGTATTACTGTCCCTTTTTTTCTCACGGAAAAGTTACTCAATTCTCGTAAAAAGTGGAACAACTCAATTGATGAGTTGTTCCACTTTTTACGAAAACTGAGTAACTTTTCCGTGAGCAAAAAAGGGACAGTAATACAAATGAAAGAGAGGCAGTTTTGAGCGTGTAAGAAAATGTTGTGATTCTCACACATGTTGCAACGATTTTGTTCTCCTGTAACAGCGACAAAATAACGTTTTGTCATTATTGCAACACACTACCGATAGCAACAATGCTATATCAGCAACATGAAAAATAGCGACAATCAGTTGTTGCTGTCGAACAAATTACTGATCTGAATAATTATAAAATTTATTGTGGATAGACTTCCACCTGAAGAAAAATGCCTGTATGAAATCACACACAGAACAAAAGAGAACACTATCTTCGGCAAACTTGTTGAAAATTTACTATTTTATCAGGGCAAAATAAAAAATATGTGCGTTTAACGCCTTGTTTTACAACCCAGAACATCCTGAACATAAAGAAGTTCAGTACAGAGGGTCTACAGTTGTAACTATAGTTTTTACGATTACACAAAGTTACGATATCTATTCTACCATGTTTATTTAGTCTTATGGAAGATCATCAGATATAATGAGATAATCTGGGATGTTCTAGGTTGTCCAAACTGTCCTTGAGTACGGAACTTAGAATCTACAGTTGTAACTATAGTGTTTTCTGCTATACAAAGTAACGATATGCATTCAACCTTGTTGACTGAATCTTTTGGATGGGTAACAGACATTTTGAGATAAACTGGGATGTTCTAGGTAATCCAAACTGTTCTTGAGTTCTTAATTTAGGATCTACAATTGCAACTGTAGCTTCTTAACTATTCAAATTAGCGATATGTAATCAATAAAGTTGATTGCATCTTTTGAAAGGTCAACCGATACTATGAGATAATTTGGGATGCTCTAGGTCAATCAAGCTGTCCTGGAGTTCAGAACTTAGGATCTACAACTGTAACGGTTGCTTTTTCAGCTATACTAATGTACGATATGTATTGAAACTCTTTAATTAATCTGGGATGTTGAAGGTGATCCAAACAGTCCTGGAGCTCAGATCTTGGGATCTACAGTTGTAGCTGTAGTTTCACGGCTATTCAAATTTACGATATGTATTCAACCATATTCAATGGATCTTCTGGAAGGTCCACCAACATTATGATGAAATCTGGGATGTTCTGGGGCATACCAGGCTGTTCATTAGTTCTTAGATTAGGATCCATAGGATCCATTGAAACCATTGAAACTGTAGCTTTTTCAGATGTGCAAATGTACGATATGTGTTCAACTATGGTCATTGGATCTTATGAACGAGCAACCAACATTATGAGATAATCTGGGATATTCTAAGTCATCCAACCTGACCTGGAGTACGGAACATAGGATCTTCAATTATAACTGTACCTTTTTCGGCTACACATAGTTATGATACGTTTTCAAACATGTTTATTGAGTCTTCTGGATGGTCAGCAGACATTATGAGATGATCTGGGATGTTCTTTATCATCCATACAGTTCTGGAGCTCAAAAATAAGGAACTGAAATATTAACTGTAGCTTTTTAGGCTATACAAATATACGATATGTCTTCAACCATATTCAATGGATCTTCTTTCAGGTCAACCGACATTATTGGATAGTCAATCCTCACAGAATATTTTTTTGGCACATTATGGATATGAATCTCTCAAATTGGTTGTTGGTTATAAATTTCAACAATGCATCTGAAGTTGAAAAGTTATGGCGATAGGCTCTTGGTCCCGATTTGGCTGAGCCAATTGTAACTGTATCTTTTTTAGCTGCAAGGCAAACTTAGAATGACCCATATTATCCCAGGTTATCACATAATATCTTTTGAATTTCCAGAAGATTTAATAAACGTGGTTGAATGCATATCGCAACTTGGTATTGTTGAATTATCTACAGATAAAATTGTAGATTCTAGGTTTTGAGCTGAAGAGAAACACCAAAATACAGTACATTTACCATCACTGACCCAGATCGTGTCCAGATGTGTAATGTTGTTCTTGACAGTTGATTCTACCACTATTGCTCTTATTTTGGATCTCGTATGTGATTTGAGGTGTAACATGATATGTTCTGGTTCAAGTAAAAAATAAGGCTTTTCCCCGAATGTACCTAGAACACGCCAATAAGGCTTTGTGCAATTATCGAATTTGAATATAATTAGAGATGTCGCATGGAATGTTTTGGTTCAGATCAAAAACTGGCCACATCTCCATAGGTACCCGCAGCATGCCCGGATGTGGCCAGCGTTCTCCTGAGCACTCTGTATGGCTATCATTCATCTTGTACTCGAATCCTTTTGTGATTTGACGCGTCTCGCGATAGCTTGGAAATATTTTAGATAATATCTTCAAAAGTAACCCATACCCACCGGCAGGGATGCAATTCTCCTCGGTGCTAGCAGGGTGCTTAGTGCAAAGGTTCTCCGCACATTGGCAAACGCAAACTCACCCGAGAGATTTTTGTTTTGTTTCCACTCTCTGCTAGACATCACAAGTTGAGTGACACCACAGTGTCTGTTGTTTGCACCCTCACCACACAACAGGCTGGAGCGTGTGAGTGATCTCTGAGAAGCACCGAAGAGAGAAGAATAATTTCACCGGGGAGAGTCACCCTGGTGAAAATCTTCATTGTTAGTTTTATACCGCTACACTTGAATTTGAACATTTTTACAATGTTACTGATTTCTTACTTAATGTTCTTCGTCTTCTTTTCAGCGTATCCAAGCATATTGCTTATCGCAATTAGCAGATTGCCAGGCTCTCAACACTTAATATTCTAGGTGCAATTCCACAGTTATTGAGCCTTCGAAGCCAATCACCAATGCATGAATTTGTATATTGTGTGGCACTCTTTTGCCCAGGGAAATCGATATTTATTTAAGTCAACTGGACTGGGAATCGAACCCGCCTCCTCCGGATTGTTAGTTCCGTGCCTTTACCGACTAGGCTATCTGAGGCCCATAATTTGTAATGTTCATCTATGATATTCTGAAAGTACAAAAAAGGAACCGGGAGTCGCGAAAAAACTTCGGACTGAACTTTCTTGTTCCCGTTTTCCAGCGATTTTTTCTTAGTGTTTGAATCAAGGTTTCACTCACGTTAGTGCGGTGTAGTCCTTTTTCGCTCTTTCACTCTTCGTCGATCACACTGCAGTGAGTGTATGAACGCTCAGGCAGTGAAATATCAATTCCCTCGCTCTCCCGTGCTGTGTCGAACAATCTCTACTGTGGTGTCAGGAAAAAATCTCCGTAGAGACTGAGTGAGATTCACCAAAGAGAGCTAAAAATGCGCACCCGGGTGATTCTCCCCAGAGTAATTGCAACCCTGCCCACCGGAAACATATTGTAACTCTCCGGGTGAGAGTTCTTGATGTGGCGCAAACAATTTTTCAACAGAAACGTTTTCGGACAGAACTAGACGTAATACATATGCCCTATATATGCATGCTACTCTAGCCTCGTGGTTACTTGGGTAGCTGTTGCAAATCAAATTTTCAAATTAAAACAACATGGATGATAAACTTTAGTTCATGTTAACAGAACAAACTGAAATTTATTGCAAATCGGATGTTTTTCATTAAAGCAGTAGGTATCGATCTTCCATCTTAACCAACTATCCCCTATCACTCGACAACATTTTTGAGTGAGAAAGAGGGATAAATCTAAACATTGTCTCTTTTCGGTAGATGCAACATGTGACATTATTGAACTTATTTATGTTGCATACAAAGCAATATCCAAACAACGCCTTGTCTCTTTCCAAAATAACTATCAGATGTTGTGAAACATTAATATCTTGATTCAACTGCCATGCAATTTGTCATTATTGTGTTGAGTATGCAACAATGATAAAGATACATTATTTTTTGTCCTAACATTGAAAAGTTAGGACAATGTCTTTATCATTCATGCATTCACGAATTTTGATTCTCTGAAATGGAACCGAATTCGGCATGCGGGGATTTTAAAGGCAATAAATGTTTGTACGATAGTTCGAGACCCCTCCACTCTCTCTGTTAGGTTGGGGGCGGTGCTCCCATACAAATGAAACAAAAGCTTCTACATAACTTGAGAGCTAATCAAGTAAATGTAGCCAAATTTGGCAGGTAGAGGTTTTTGAAGGCAAGAAATGTTTCTAAGGTAAATCGAGACCCCTCCGCCCTCTGTGAGAGGGGGGCTCTCATACAAATGTAACACAAATTTGTGCATAACTCAAGAACAAATCAAGCATGTGGAGGTTTTTGGAGGAGATAAATGTTTCTATGGAAGTTTGAGACTCCTCCGCCATCTGGAAGGGGGCGGGAGGGGGTTTTCATACAAATGAAACACGAATTTCAGCATAACTCGTGAACAAATCAAGCAAATGGGACCAAATTTGGCATGTGCAGGTTTTTGGAGGGTAGATTTATATATACATAAAATAAATTTCTGTCTGTCTGTTTGCCTGTCAGACCCTTAGAGACTCGGAAATTTCTGAACCGACCAACGTGAAAGTTTATATGAAGGGTTTTTTGGGGCTGGGGAAGGTTTTTATGATTGTTTGAGACCCCTACTCTCTCAGGAAGGGACGCTCTCATACAAATGAGATACACATTTCTTCATAACCCGAGAACTATCAAGCAAATGGTATCAAATTTGACATGTGGGGGATTTTGAAGGCAAGAATGTTTCTATGGCAGTTCAAGACCCCTCCTCTTTCTGAAGGGGGGGCGGGCTTCAAATAAATGAAACTCAAATTTTTATTATAATCGAAGAGCCCCATGTGATGGTTCGAGAACTAATCGAGCAAATGGAACCAAATTTGGCATGTGGGGGTTTTGAAGGCAAACATTGTATGGTGGTTTGAGAAACCACCCCCTCTGGAAGGAAGGGCTCCCATACAAATGAAACACAAATTTCTACCAAAAATGAGAATTATCCAGGATACCTAAACACAAAACGTATATTTCTCGGGTAAGAAGCATGTTTTGATAGAAGTTTGTACCCCTGCTTATTCTAGAAAAAAAAACTCATTCCAAAAAAACCATAAAAGTGCCAGTTACATTAAATTTTCCTTCATTTAGTTGCAAGTGTAGCAGTGCACGCACTGGGTTCAGCTAGTAATGAATAACATTTAATCTCTATTTGCACTACAATCAAACCGGACCTGTTTCATCATCTCTGTCTATTTAATAAAGGGTGTCCGACATAAAATTGCATCACGGAAAAAAACGCTGCAGAAAATTACCTAGTTGACCGATCCTTTTCAAACATTCAGACAATAAAATATAACCCATTAGTAACTTTTCACATATACATTTCATTCAACTTCACTACCATAACCGTCTGCTCGCACCTTACCAGCTCCACTATTTAGGTTCTGTACAACATCTGACTCTAGCTGCTTCTGAACGGAAACCCACCTTTTCCACATGACTTCCTCAGATCTGACCTGCTCGGGATGCTTCCGTAGTGTCTGCTTCATAATAGCCCAGAATTTTTCAATAGGTTTTAGTTCCGGTGCGTTGGGGGGGTTCATGCTCTTGGGTACGAAAAGTACGACCCCGTTGGCTTCGTACCACTCCAGGACAACATTTGAATAGTTGCACGAAGCTAGATCCGGCCAGAAGATCGTACGGCCCTCGGGTTGCTTCAACAGAGGAAGCAGACGCCTCTGTAGATACTCCTTGAGAGAGATCTCCCCTTCTGCAGTCCCGGCAGTCATGAACGGCTCACTCCGTTTGCCACATGAGTAAATCGCTTTCCAGATTATCCATTTCTTGAAAAAAACACTTTGGAAGTTTCTTCTTCCTCACTTCCTCCGGAATATCAAACCTGTACTTGCCGGTGAGAACAGTAGCCCCGGAAGCTGCCGGAAGTCCGCCTTGATGATAGAATATTGCCATCGCCCCAAATCTCCTTTACTCCATTTATACTGCCAGCTGACGAGTGACTGTTGACGAAAAATAGGAAAAAAATCGTTGAAGGCGATTTGTCGATCACAAATATCGCCTTCCATAGTGACCACCTTTACAAGCGAGTCCGCTTTCTCATTGCCCAGAATTGAACAATGAGATGGGACCCATACAAAGATGATGATAAAATAACGCGAATATAAAGCACTTAGAAGCTCCTGTATTTTCATGAGAAAATACGAGGAGTGCTTTACCAGCCTCAAGGAGCGAATAGCATCTATAAAACTGAAACTATTCGTGAAAATGAAGTACTGATCCGGTGAAAGTGAAGTGTTTCTAGCGTAAAGTGTATTGCCGCTAATTCAGCAACATATACGGAACAAAAAAAAACTTCATGTCATAAAAAAAAACAATGCAGAATATGAACTTCACATTCATCAAATTGATTCGGGTATTTCAGTTTCAACGCCTCAAGTAACTCCTTCTTCTGCCGTCTCTGCTGATTAACTTTTGTTAGTTTGTCTTGCAGTTGCTTCTCCTTTTTCTTCTTGCGCCGTTGAAGTTCTTCCTATTTTTGCTTTCGAAGTTTTTCCTTCTCATTTTTCCGTTGCTCGGTTTCTTCTCGTTTTGCTTCCGGATTTCCGTTTTCTCATTGTTTCAGCTTTTCGTTCCTGATTTTCGCAATTTCTCTGTCCCCTGCCCTGGCTTTCTTCTCGCTACTTCATCCTCCTTCTTTCCATCCTAAAGAAGACGAATTTAATGTAGCCGCTCGGATGCTATCAATACTGGCTGATATTTTCTTTTGTAGTTCCTATGACTGCTGTTTCTACGGGGAGCTGATGGCGTTCTTAGCAAATCCGTAATGCTCATATTACGACTTGCAACGTTATTTACATTCTTTTCTTGAATTGGAGTGGAAGCTGTTTCGTTACGCTCCTCCACATCACAGAAATCTTCACCCATTTCCTCGCAAATGCTGAATCCTCCTCAGCTCTGGAGTTCGTCGAAGCAGATGCGTCCTGAATTTCACGGTCAGCCTCCATATTCCAAAAATCGAACGGCATCAGCATCAGTCTTCCGGATGATTTCTTCCTCTTCAGAGTTGACAGAGCCACGGCTGAATCCGGTGATGCCATCTCTGCCGAGCCAATATATTGCCGCTCCGATAGTTGATGTCGGAATAACTACAGATTCTTCAAGAACAACGCCTTGCTCTTCGATCATGATTGGTCCAGAAAATCGAATGAAAATTGTAATTTTTTTACAGTAAGTTGAGATCTTTGGCTACATTGTTAGCAACGAGGGGTTTTGGCCACTACTGCCACTAAAGGGTGTCCACGATGAAATTGCCACACACAAAATTGATTCGCAAAATTCGAGTTTTCATCCGATTGCCATCAAATTTTCAGGGATTGAGAAATAACTATTAGACTTCATTTTACCATTTTACTCGTATTTTATTTACAGTCCATACGCAAATGCCCGCACCTTGGCCTTAACCCCGGCCATAAGATTCTGCACAACCTGTGAATCAACCGTTTTTTGCATGTAAACCCATACTTTCTTCAGTTCCTCGACTGTCTTCACTACCTTAGGTCGTTTAAGAAGGTGCTGCTTCATAATCGCCCAGTACTTCTCGATGGGGCGGAGCTCCGGAGTGTTAGGAGGGTTGAACATTTTCGGCACGAAATTGACCTTATTGTCCGCATACCACTTCAGCACGTCTTCGGAGTAGTGGCATGAGGCCAAATCCGGCCAGAAGATTGTTGGGACGTTGTGGGCCTTCAGGAGAGGAAGCAGCCACTTCTGGAGGCACTCTTTTATGTACACCTGTCCGTTCATCGTGTCCTGGGTCTCGAAAGGTGCACTCCGCTTCCCGCACGTGCAGATGGCTTGCCAAACCAGGAATTTCTTCGCAAGTTTGGATATCTTCTGAGTGCGGACATGCTCCGGAACGCTGAACTTATCCTTGGCCGTGAAAAACAGGTTGCCGGGATCTGTTTGAAGTCGGCCTTCACATATGTTTCGTCGTCCATGATGCAGCATTCAACTTTCGTCAGCATGTTGAGGTACAACTTCCTGGTACGGGTTTTGGCGGACTTGTTCTGCTTCTCGTCGCGATTAGGGGCCTTTTGTACCTTGAACGTTCGAAGCCCAGCCTTAGTTTTGGCCTTCTGGACAAAACTTCGGCTTAGGTGCAGCTTCTTAGCCACATCCTGAACGGAGGCGTTCGGATTTCGGTTGAAGGCCCCAACTACGCGGTTTGATTTTTGGTGTTGTACGGAATACTTTTTCCTTCACTTCTGGGCTTCCGATCGGTGGTCAACCGTTCCTCGAACCGCTTAATCACTCGCGAAGATTTTATCACGCAGGAGCTGTTCTTTCGACTCCATTTCCGCGAGTTTTGATCACAGGACTTTAAAACTTGCAATATGTAAATAATGCACTATGAACTAAATCCACCCGAATTTTCATTAAATTCTACCCAACGGTTAAAAAGTTAGAGCAATTTCATAGTGTGGCAATTTCATCGTGGACACCCTTTAGGTTCATTGACAGGAAGTTAATCAATCAAATACATACCACAAAAAGTCGACAACACTCACATGAACCAAGAAGAAAGCTGCTATCTATTTCGAAGTTCATTACTGCTCATTAAAAATTTGATTTCGAACAAGTTTCTTTGCTGGTGAATTTAGAGCACATTGTGTGAATTGTTTTTTATTTATTGGAAGTTTAAAACAGTTCTTTGATTCATTATAATCTAGTTGTACCATAAATGGACATTCGGAATTTTTAAAGTAAGTAAAGGAATTTCAAGCATGTAATTAAAAGAAACAAACGAACGAAACTTTATGAATGCAGCTGCAATAAACATGAAGAAAAATTATGTAAAATGAGTTTTCAATGTAATTCAATGATACTTGGTTTTATGTAGCTTTTTGAAAAGTACAAATCAATGCAGAAAACATCAAATAGATTTGTTAGTCCTTCCTTCGATTGCGTAAGAAAAGCGAAATTTAATTTTCAGTGTGGGTGAGAGGGCCGAGGAGGAAGCGAACATTTTCAGTACCAACTTTTAACAAACCCGGTGTTTATTTTATACAAAAATCCAACATGACTGTCGAGTGAATAGTTCGACACATTACAGTACCGGCTAAATTTTGGCATGGTTCCTATTAATTGCGGTTGATTTTAATTCCAGAACAAATTAAGAATTATTTAATCTTGTTGCCGAAGTCGGACGGGTATTGTAAAATACTTTGGGTGACAGTAGAGAAGATAATCCAACCGTCTTTCAGGTGAATTGTCACAAGGGAGGGCTCAATTCCTGGTCCAGTGGGTGGAACATGAAAATGTCCCTGCTCTACAGTTCAACCCGGCGTTGTGATGTCCTTGTTAAGTGTTCAGTGTGTGCAACCACTGGTTTAAGACGATGTAATTCTATCTCTCTCTCTCTCTCTCTCTCTCTCTCTCTTTTTCTCTAAACAAACTTTCCCCTTCCCTATTCGAAATCCTGGCTACGCCTATGTCTTTCAATCTGTTTATAGCACAAATTCCGCACGCTCGAGAACTTTCGCAATTACTTCAGGAGTATCGCAAGGAAGTGTTCTTGGCCCAATGCTCTATTCTTTTTGTTACTGATCTGTGCCCTCGTATTTCATCGTTCAAGCAAATGTTTGCAGATGGTCTGAAGATTTTTAGAATCATTATGTCTGCACTTGATGGTCTTGTCCTTCAAAACGATATTAACGAACTACTGTTGTGGTGTAACGAAAACGGGTTGAGGGTCAACATAGCCAAATGTAAGGTGATATCGTTCTCCCGTCGTACAGAGACCATCACGCATCAATACACAGTGGGTGCGGTTCCACTTGAGCGAGTCACATCTCAGGAGTGTATCGAAAATAAGCTATCCACAAACTTTCTTTCAAATTATGTTGAAAACCGATATTTTATTCATACAAAAAATTGATCCTTTGTTGTACGAGGTTAAACTTGAACATAATAAAGACCGGATGAAATTTAAGTTATTCCTTCACAAATTTCCGGACAAGTGTTGCATCGCATTTTTTGGACGCTTGAGCCCAAATTTTTTTGAACTCCTGCATGTTCCCAGCTGCCTTACCAGTCTTCTTGAAGACCCTCTTCACGATTGCCCGTATGCGTATGCTATAATGACGCCAAGATGCGCACATTTGAAAGTGTTGAGTGTTAGCAAGAACAGGTTTATGCATTAATGATTGCCCCTGTATTTTTCAGATAAGATTTTTAAGAAAATTCAAACTGCATGAAAAGTTCAGTTCCTAGTTGCATAATAAAAATGCTGTTAATAAGCAACCGATGGATAATTATATTTGTATAAATTTTTTTCTTTACTTCCACTGCAACCAGACCTGTTTCATTAACTTTGTCTATTTCATAAAGGGTGTCCCCCATCAAATTGCATCACGGAAAAAACGCTTCACCACCAACATCATCAACCACCAATTCTTGGATACACTAGGGAATTGCTTCCAAAGTCACTACGTCCTCCATTTTTTCAACTAAATTAAACGCGATCACGAGTACAAATGCACCAGGTCAACCCGTTGGCTTCAAATATCGTCAAAATATCAGAACATAAACAATCGAGGGGTCTTTCGACGGAGACTTATCGAAAACATATCGATTTTTGAAGTGGGCTTTCTTAGTGTTTTTTTTTCAGTACAAATTGATTTTTTAGTTCTCTAAGTTTCTCTTTTTTTATTATTATTCCATCAGTAAAAGTTGAAAAGAATATAAAAAATAAGAGGTCAAAAAAGACTACAGCGTGTTTACTTTAATACGAAATTCAAAAAATGTTGAAGTGGGCACTTTAATTTGCCTATCAGTGTATATTCACACACACATACAGATTTCTTTCACATGTTGCTGAGTCGAATCGACCTTTACCATCCAAGCCACGCACCAACCGTTAAATTTTCAAGATTTCCCAATATGTACTACCCTTTTTTGTAAGAAAAGTAAAAGTATCACAAAGCCAATACTAGAAGATTCGCGAGTTTAGTTCAAATTATGCATTTCCTTTTGTAACGTTTAAGAATGTTTATGATTACAATTTATATATGTGGTAGGATAGTTACTAATAAGAAGAGCATCGTCGGGATTGCATTGTCACATATTGCAACAAAACACAAAATATGCATTTTCTTTCAGTGCTATAACACTTTACAACGAACAGCCCCCTCCTCTAGCACCGCCCTGCACCCGCCACTGGCTGGCCCCGCTAACAAGACCTGTTCAAGTTCAAAACAAAAACACACTCTCAAAAACACCCACATTCCTCGTCCCAAGTGGCCGGATAATGGCAGGCATTATCGTCTTCACCCGTCTTCACCCGCCCCCGTACGCGTATATCGGCCATACTCCAGCCCCGGCCAGTTAGTTGCCCATCCAGTCCGGGAGTCAATGAAATCGCTTCGGACGACACATCATTAGGTGTGCCATCCAACAAGCGGCCAGCCAAGATGACCAATCACTCGACTGAATGATGACTGACTTGTCTCTGGGAGGGGAAGTGGCTATTAGCCAGTTGATCTTGGTCACCGGCGCTAACGAGGAAACGGGTCGGAACTGAAATTAGCCACAGCCCGGGGTAATAATTGGGGACGTGACCATTCTGGAACCTTGCTCGATCGGAAGGGTCAATTATCGGGAAACGGGTGGTGTCAAATTGGACAAATTCCCATCGGAGTCGCTCGATCGAGTGATCGAAGTAGCACGAATGGTCGTAGGAGGAAGTGCGATCAATTGGCTACTTCCGAAGTTCACTGCTAATGGGGTGGAAGAATTTGGAACGAATTTGACATTTTTGGAGTTATGAATATCAAATAAGAAGGTCTTAAATAGCTCTCAAGTTGGAAGCAATTAACTTAATTATCATGACTATTCATACACCGAGTCACGCTCATCCAGCAACGAAGGCCTGTCAACGAGCAAGCACTATTCTACATAGAGATAAGGGGCAACTGCCTGTCGCCATTCTATTCTAATCAGAGCAAAAATTCCTGCCCACGATTCCCATCGCTGGCTGCTCCAATCTGGGAAAATCCCAGCCGCGCATTTGTCTCCCCGTTCGTAGATTATTTTGTTGGTCGTCGTCGTCGCTGTGACTGTAGATTGCGTCACACGAATACACATTAGTAAGCTATTTTGCCTCCCATGCTCGGCCCCACCCCCCGCTTCCCGTGTTCGTTTATCAGATAATGATAATATGTATCTCTCCCCAAGCCCAGGCCAGCACACAGAGCGAACGTTGTGTCGTTGATGAGTAAACTCACACGGCGACGGCGACGGCGACCTTTCATAATTGTTGCGGCTAATTGTCGGGACTCGGGTGAAAATGCGTGTGACTGTCATGCGATCGTTCACTTCCCGAGCCCTACTCTGCATACAATGCCATGGTGGGGAGGAGACACACACATGAACAAGTCCCCAATACCCACCTTCATTAGGCTTCCACTCGACAACAACAAAAAAAAACAATAAGAAGGTGAATGACACATTCCATCAACAAGCAAAAAATTTGCTCCAGGTGAGGCTCGAACTCACAACCCCGGCATCGCTCATCAGATGTCACGCACAACAATCGCCACACACAATTTCTACTGGAGGAAAATTCGCGGATTCGAACCACAACCTCTCTCTCGGTGCGATCTGTACTGTCTTATAAGTACCGTGCGCTAACCAATTGCGCCACTGGAGCTGTGTTATCTTCCCGCTGCCACAGCCAATACGAAACCAGTCGTTTTGAATCGGTTCCCCCGTTTTTTTGTTTCTTTCGTTTCGCTCTTTGCAGACGGATGAGCTCGCCAGTTGCCAACCAACGGAACGAGGGGGTAAATAAATCGCTGCCGCAGCCACTGCTGCTGCTGCTGCTGCTGTAGAATGTGTTGTATTGTTGTGGTGTTTGTCGTTTTGCTTTCTTCTCCCATAGCGCCCGGGCAAACAATGAGACTGGCGGCGAGGCGCTTCTTCCATCGCATCGTATCAAACGAGATCTTTCGGTCGTGTTGTTATTGTTGTTGTTGTTGTCGGTGGTGGTGATTTTGTTTTGACGCATGTGATGAAATTTGTGCGTGTTGTTAAGAGGGAAACCGATTAGTCGCTGGGAATGATAACTGCCCTTGCTCTCTGGCGGGAATCTGATGAATGCGATAATTAATTAACTTCGCCGAAGTTGGACGATTTGGTCGGTTTTAAATATGTGAAATGGGAGATTTGAGACGTGCTGAGCAATGAAACTATGCATAGTTTAAGGTTATAGAACTGAACAACATTCTTTGGGGACGTCTAATTAGGAGATGGGATGAACAAGTAACTGGAGTGAGTGCTTGCATTTATTTGACTTAATTCGTGTTGCTTTTGACAGCCAAAGTTGCCACATTATTTATCATTCTCATCCCCACTTTGATGATGATGATGATGTAATACTACCATCTATTGTAGCAAGGTAACTTCCCATAGCAGTGGAATAATCTGAAAAACGATTTGATCAGGATTCTAATGTTGTTTGTGATCCTCAAGCTCCTGTATGAAGGGCCAACAACGTTTGGGCGGGCCCGTAAGTAGAGACACTTATGCGAAACCCGCGAATGTAGGGAAGAGAATCTTCTTCCAAAAGCAAGTCCACACACACAGCATTAGAATCGAGCCCTCGATTGACAGAATAAACCCATTAGATGGGGTCGAAGAGTCCGCCCTCGTTCCGCGAAATGTTAACAATAGGGAGGACGTCCCATGCTCCCTATCCAAATCGTTTCACTTGGATGTCCTGGTGGTCCCTCCCTTTCCCCATTATTTGTTATTTAATGTAATGTTATATTGTGTTTATTTTGTTGTGGTCATTTGATTGCTTACCTTGTGCTAGAGAATTTGGCTGAAAGTAAGAGTTGTTTATTATTCTTTATTATTGTATCTGTCTGTCAGGGCCAAGGATAACATTGAAATAGCAAAGTTGTCTTTTAGAGTGCACCTAATTTTTAGATTTCAACTATATGAATTGTGAAAAATACAGTAAAAAAAATCAAATTTTTATGATTCATTGTCGTTTTGCGTACCTTTGAGTTTCTTCGATTGTAAGTATTTTTTTTTGTAAGACATGTTATTTTGATTGCTGTATTTTTTTTTCATAGTTCGTTTCTCATTTTCAGTCATAAGATTGAGGCGTGATGTGCAGTAAGTCGAACTGTTTTGTAGTTAAGTTAAGAAAAATGTATGGTTCTAGTATTAGCTTAAGTCTATTTCGTTTATCCCATTCAACCCAAACCGAGAATATTATTGTTCTTGCTAGAGTTCTTGTAATTTAAAATTATCTTTTGTGTTTAGTTCTGGTTTTTCTTATTATTGTTTTTTTTCTAAAGCCTGAGGGTAATAGGGTAACGGGATGTAATGTTAGCCTAGCTCCTTCATTCGGCCTATGTACCAAATATGTCATTATTTTGGCGATAATCAACAAAATCATGATGGTATCAGGATGACGGATTTATTTCAAAGCAATTGAGACCTTATTTATCAATTTATAATTGTTCACTTCCTCGTAGTTTTCGATTTTCTGAACTTTTTTGACACCATGACTCTACTGTTTATGCTGAACAAATGATCTACACGATTTTCGAATGATCTAAATTTGCCGAAATTGAACATATAAACCGAACAATGCAGCCATGATGTACAGAAAATAGTCACACGTTATAAACTAACAGGTCACATTGGTTAAATAACAATGATTTAACATGAAAAACAAAGACCCAATGTTGAGAACATATTTTTTTCTATGTTCCTAACTAAGGCCTGTTGTATGGAAAGCGTAGTAAAAATGTTGTTAATGATAATATTTACAGTTTAATTGTCTGAGTTTCGGTTGAATGTTTTCCATATTGCTCATCTTAACTCAAAGTAAAGGAACAAAATCTGTGTAGAGATAATTATAATGTTTTGATTGCCGAATGGCCGCTAAGTCATACGTCAAAATCGCTTAAGTGTTTCTTAGCAGTTGAGGTAAAGTATGATTTGTAAAATTGTTTGTTGGGTACAGAAAATGCAGCTGGCAACACCTTGAATCAGAAAATCAGAAAAAAAATCGTACAAAGACAACATTTAATAACAAATCTATCGAATCTATCCCTCGAAAGTTTCTGACTTTATGAAATGCACTGAGTTACTTTTCGTGATACATACTACCACATGGCTTATTAAACATATATTTGCAAGTGTATAGCTATTTAAATGTAGCTTCCAGCTCAAATACCTTATGAGTTATAATAAGAAATGTAATCGATTGTTGCATATTAGGCTGAGTCAAGGGACACACATACCCTATCTAAAGTGTTAATATTAATTTAGTTTTTATGTAATTAGACTTAGGATTTTTATTTTTGCACTGTTTAATTTTTTTGTATGTGTGTCTTTTTTTTCATGTGTTTTGTTCCTTGAATAGTGTATCTTTTTATACTTCTTGGGATTTTAATCCCAAAAAAATATAAAAAAATAAAACAATAAAAAAATACCTGTTTTCCAAACCTGCCTAATCCAAATTGTATCTTTTTATTCTTGTGTCAATTATTGGGTCCTTTTTTCAGTTCTTAGTGTATCTTTTCCAATATTTGTACTTTTTCGGTTTTTATTTTTCTTCTTCCGATGTTTCTCCGTCCGAAATTTCGCTTTCTGGTTCCTTGTATATTTTTTTGCCTCTTTTTTATTTTTCTGTCCTTCACCAATCGTTTCCATTCTTCAATGCTTACTGCTCTATATCTACTCAAAGCTTGTTCTAGTGAGTCTTTCCTCGTTAGGCTTGGTCGTCCTTCTTTTTTCTTGTTGAATTTCAGTTTGTAAGCTAATTTAAGTGGATGTTATTCTGCTGTTCTTAGAATGTGACCATAATAACTGATTCTTCCTAGTCTTGCTCTCCTATTTATTGTTTTTCCTTCCAACAATGTTTTTGCATTAGATATAGTTTTTGCTGGTTTCTTACAATGATTAAAAATACTCCTTTATATGAGCTTTTCATAATTTGCCATATTTACTCTGTTCTTTTTTGTCAGAACTGCCACCTTTGTTCCCTATATTAAAGGGTGATACGGTCAAAATTTGGTCAAGGGAAAACGCGTGTAAATCGGTGAAATCGTTTAATTAAAAAATCAAAGTAAATTTCTTTTTCAAGTTCAATTAGTATAAAATTCAGGAAAAATATTCAGTTAGGCTTCCGCTTTTCCAAATCCGAATTGCCGGGCCTTACGCTTGACCCCTGCCATCAGATTTTGTACAGCCACCTTGTCCACCTTCTTCGCCGCAGAAAGCCAGTTTGCATTGAACTGCTGCTCGTCCTTAGCAGTTTTTTTGGTCTTCTTTAGGTTCCGCTTGACAATAGCCCAGTATTTCTCAATTGGGCGGAGCTCTGGCGTGTTGGGAGGGTTCTTGTCCTTGGGAACCACCTGCACGTTGTTGGCGGCGTACCACTCCATGGCCTTTTACCGTAATGGCAAGATGCCAAATCCGGCCAAAACAGTACGGAACAACCGTGTTTCTTCAGGAAAGGCAGCAGACGCTTGTTCAAACACTCTTTCACGTAAATTTCTTGGTTGACAGTCCCGGAAGCTATGAAAATGCTGCTTTCAAGCCACAGGTACAGATGGCTTGCCAAACCAGATATTTCTTTGCGAACTTTGACAGTTTCGTATGCTTGAAAATATCTGCTACCTTTCCCCTTCCTTTTGCCGTATAAAACTCCTGTCCCGGAAGCTGCTTGTAGTCGGCTTTGACGTAGGTTTCGTCGTCCATTACCACGCAGTCAAACTTCGTCAGTATCGTCGTGTACAGCCTCCGGGATCGCGCTTTGGCCGTCGTATTTTGTTTATCATCGCGATTTGGAGTCACTACCTTCTTGTAAGTCGATAGTCCGGCTCGTTTTTTGGCTCGATGTACGGTTGTAGACGATACACCCAGCTTTTTGCGGCATCTCGGAGAGATAGGTTAGGGTTTCGCTTGAAACTACCGGCAACTCTCTTTGTCGTCTCAGCGGCTTCCGGTTTTCGATTTCCCCCCGATCCAGACTTCCTGGCTGTCGACAAACGTTCCCCAAACACTTTAATTACATTTGTAACGGATCATTTGGCAACTTTTAGCGATTTTGCCAACTTTGCGTGCGAGTAGCTCGGATTTTCACGATGCGCGAGCAAAATTTTGATACGCTGCTCTTCTTGCTTGGACGGCATTTTGACAACTGAAGAGTGAATTCCAAAATCATAATAGGAGCAACATTCTACACACACACACCTTCAAAATGAGGGGTGTTCAGGTTTTTTTAATGCAAAATTGAAAGAAATACGTCAAGTTGATATTGACCAAATTTTGACCGTATCGCCCTTTATATATGGGGCTATCACTGTTTTATATATCAATTTCCCTTTTACCCAGGAGGGGTTAATTTTTTTACAAAAATCTAGAACAGTTCTACTTATCTTATATGCATTTTCGCATCGTTGTCTATTTATTGATCGCCTATCCAAGGATGCTGTAAGACATACTCCTAAATATTTTATCCTGTTGCATACCTTAAAAGTTTTTCCAATTAATACTATTTCTTTTGGTATCTGATCGTTATTATTTGGAAATCTCAGTAGTAACTGGCATTTGTCATAACTTATTTCTAATCCTATTTCCGCTTATTGGTTGACAAGTTCTTTCAATATGTGTTCTAGTATAGATGAATACTGGTTGTTAGTACAAGCAAATCATCTGCAAACGCCAATAGTAGAGGCTGTTTGAGAACTTTTGGGTCCATTAACTTTAGTTCGGGTTCGGGCTTGAATAATATTTCTTACAATGTAAATAGTATAGGTGATAACGGGCAACCTTGCTTGATTCCTTTCCCTCTTTTCACCTCTCCAGATAGCTCGTTATTTCATAACACTCTTGTTACTTCGTCTTCCATGCAAGCTTTAACTCTATCAACTAATCTTGTTGGTACTTTAAGACTGATCAGGATGTCTCTGATATTATTTACTTTCACAGTGTCATATGCTTTTTAATGTCCAATGCCAATATATACAAATCCTTTCCTGCATTCCAATATTCTTCCATGATTCTTCTAGTGACAAATATGTGGTCTTCTGTTGATCTATTGTTTGTAAACGCTGCCTGGTATAAATCAGGCTCACCTGCACTACTTGTTAATTGCTTGGCTATCCATTTTGCATATATTTTGTATACTACATTGCATAAAGATATTCTCCTGAAATGATGTGCCTCTGATGCTCCTGTTTTTTTGGGGATAGGTATTTGATTTGACTTCAGCCATTCAGACGGAAGTATATTTTCGATGTATACTTTTTGTATGAGCCTAATGATTGTGTTTAGTGTTTCCTCGTTCGCATTTTTGATATATTCCATATAGATATGATCAGGTCCTGCAGATTTCCCATTGCTTGTATACCTAATAATATCCTTAATTTCATCATCTGTGGAAGGAGGTAATAGAGGAGTGTAATCACGTTTATCACAGAATTCAATAACCGTCCCTTCACTCTCTTTCAAAAGTTGTTCCCAGACTCGTGTGGTTATGTTTACTCCTTTCTTATGTTTCTGTTTAATAAAACCTTTCAAAAACCTATGTGCCTTTTGATGCGCTGCCCTATGTCGAAATCATTCAGAATTATGAAGAATTCCCTGATTTCTTCTTCTATGTGTTCTTTAACAGCTATCTTAAATTTCTGTCTCCGGTTCCCTAGCCTATATTTGTATATATGCATGTCTGGATGTTTTTTTGACATTTTAATAGCTGTTTTAAGCCTATCGAATGCTTTTCTTTTGTTTGGAGTGGAAGGTGCTTTTGAAACTCTTATTGTTTTGTTGGCTGCTTTCTTTATTCTTTTGGCTAAATCTGTATAACATTCCTCGATAGTGTGAGTTTCTGTTTTAATCCGTCCTGCCGTAGATGTAGATTACAGTTTTTCTTGGTGCTTTTCTCTGATCTTTTTAACCTTAAGTAATTCTAAGTTGATCTTTCTTGGTTCTTGTTCAGAGTTTGTCTTCCTCACAATTTTTCCAAATTTCAAGCCTATAGCTAAGTTTATGGTCTGTATTTAAAAGCGTTCAATAGCCTGTAATATATCTGATTTTGAAATCTGTCATAGGTGGTGCTAGTACGTGATCTATTTGACTTTGTCTACTTCCACTTCTCCATGTAATTTCGGTGTTTTTGCCTATCTTTGATGATACATTTTTAAATTTTGCTGTGTGGAAAAACATTTTGAACATTTCTCCGTTACCGTTGCATTTTTTATGTCCTAGTATTTTCCCTATCCATCCAATTATACATTAATGATGATAAGAACATTATTCTTTGCTTGGATAATACTTGTTACTATTCCTTTTCTAACTTGCTTCATTTTTATAACGTCAGTGACTGAATTTTTTCCTAATAACAATTGCTAAGCCTCTGAATTTATTTGCGTGGTTATCTGCAATTTTCCATACATAGTTTTTTGTCTCAATTATGTCTCCAAGTGTATTTATTTCCTGCAATGCAGCAATATCTACATTGTATGCTGTAAGTATCTCATCAATTTCCTCTTTTTTCCATTTTTCTGCATCCCTTAACATTCCAGCTCGCTATTTTTAGTACTTTAATGCTTTCTTTTCTTTTTGTGTCCTTTGTTCTGTTCATTCTGTCCGGCTTCTCTAAATGCTGAACCACTTGGCTAAATGGATTTACCTCTACTCTAGAGTTGCTTGATTTTCACTGGTTTTTGTGTCTGTCATTTTCGATGTTCCTACACTCAGTAGCAAAAAACAAGCCGAGCAAAATTTTGCTTCCAAAAAATGCCATGTTCAACCTACTGTAACTTTGTCAATTATTAATATTTTTAGCTGAAAATTTCACCACACTATAAACAATGTATGAACCTTATGTGATCGTAATTTTATGTTGATCAGGTTTATAAATTTTATGTTTCCATTACATATGTGAAAAAAGTCATTTTTGGACATACCAATTTTAAAAATCCGTATTTATGTGAATAATTTAGATAACATATTTTAAATTTCACAACAGCCAAAAATACATAGGAAATAATGTGGACGAAATTTAAACTGTTTCCATTAAGTGGTTTGAACTACAGCTGGCGTCAAAGTTTACGCACCAACATGAGTATTTCCCTTTTTCACCCGATCTTAACCATGGTGAAATATCGGTGCAAAAAAAAAGCCGCAACTTTTCAAATAGTGTCATGCCCTTTGTCAAATATATTTGCTCAAGTCTAGCAAATAATTTATTTGACACTCTGGAAATCCTAGAGTGGCAAACATAAAGGGCGAACACGAAATCATTGCGACACCGAAAATGTCATGCCTATTTTCTTATAATGTTTAGAATCAAACCAAAATTTTAGGGTAGTTTTATACATATATTTACTTCAAAAATCAAAAGAAAAGTTAATCGATGGAGCCTTGAGTGTAAAATTGAACGCATTTTCACTTGATGCCCTCCATCAAAGTCTTTACAGTGTCATCCGGTACTAGTTTCTCAGTTTTTTTTCCAATTTCTTAACATGTCCTTCTCGTCTTTGACTGTCTTCTTGCTCTTCCGCAGTTTCCGCTTCATCATTGCCCAGTACTGCTCCACCGGGCGCAGCTCCGGACAGTTTGGCGGATTCATGTCCTTTGGAACAAAATGGCCTCATACCACTCCAGGACACTTTTAGAATAGTGGCATGATGCCAAATCTGGCCAAAATAGCGGAGCTTCGTCGTACTGCTGCAAGAACGGCAAAAGGCGCTTCTCGAGGCACTCAGATTTGTAGATCTCGCCATTTACTGTGCCCTTTGTCACGAAAGGCTCACTCCTCAGTTTGCAAGAGCAGATGGCCTGCCGAATGAGATATTTGGAGGCGAACTTCGACATTTTCTTCTTCTTAAATATATCGTCCACATAGAACTTGCTCTTGCTTTCGGCTTTTATATACGTTTCGTCGTCCATCACACAGCAGCCATATTTTGTCAGCATCTTCTCGTAGAGCTTCCGTTCCGAGCCGTCGATTGTTGCCGCTCATCGCGATTTGGGAAGTTTTGTACCTTGTATGTATGTAGTCCAGCTCTCTTCTTTGCATTCTGGACGTAGCTCTGCGACATGCTGATCGTTTTAGCCAAATCACGGCTTGAGACGTTGGGATTTGCTTTAATCATCCGCTTCACCTTTCCCTCCGTCTTTAAGTTCTCTGGTCCCGGTTTTCTTCCAGCTCCTTTGCCCTGGTCCAACGTCAACCGCTCCTGGAACCGCTTCAATACTCTGGAGACGGTTGAATGGTGAATGTTCAACATTTTTCCCATCTGCCGGTGCGACAGGTCGGGAAATTCCAGGTGTTTGGAAAGAATTTGTTCTCTCGACTCGCGTTGGTTCACCTCCATTTTCGTTGAATCGAAAAACACGACCTCGAGTTTGACAGCATGTTAACAATACACATCAATGAGAAAGTTTGCAAAATTTGGTTGATTTTTACCCAATGGTAAAAAAATTATGCCCTGTTGAATGTGTCGCAATAATTTCGTGTTCGCCCTTTAAGCAAATTCATACACAGAAAAAAATCCGTTCTGAAAAAAAATCCGTTCGTGTTTTCGTGATGTTGTTCACGAGCGATGAAACAGTTTTGAGGATTTATCTGTAGTTTCGAGGACTGAATTTGTTGGATTCTCTGAGACTAAAGAGGGTTATCTGAAATTTATAGGACTTCTTTGCCACTTTGGAACTTTCCTAAAGTTCTTGAGACTTCACTGAAACTCTCTGGAATTGGCTTTTCCCAGTTCTCAGAAGTTCTTTTAACTTCACTTTAATGCAATGAAATTCTCGGGGCTTTTTTGAAAATCTAGGGACTAAGTTGGAATTGTACTGTTCAGTCTGATATGGTCTAAAATATAGCTAGGTAGAATATTCGGTGTTTTGTGTAGAGTTTCTCGTTATTGAAATTTTCTCTTATCATGTATTGTATGATGTAAGTGTAGTATGTGGAGAACGAGAGCATTCGATCGGACTCGGATCTAGGGTTAGCTAGGATATGAATTTTAATAAACTGCCAACTTGGCTTTTGACCACCGCCTGATACGGTCGTTTCTGTGTAGTCCGCGTTTTCATTATTTCGTCCGTCTGAGTGCTCTGAATTCCCCGTTTTCCGAGGCCATAGTCCACGCTGCGTGTGCAGCTATGCGAAGATTGAACAGCACAGTTTTTTAAGTTTTTCAAAAGCTGCCCAACTTAATTACAACACTGTTTTGACAAAAGCAGTGCGATAGATAAACAACCAAATATGTATATACATGGAATCGTTGTGCCCAGAATCGTTGTGTGATGGCTAGCGCAAGTTTCCAGCTAATCCTTCAAACAGCTGGCGAATCAACCAGTTCCGTTGGCGGGTGCTTGTTCACCATTAGAAGACGCCAGAAGAAAATGGTTAGGGGTGAAAGCAACCTCGTCCGCTGACTGACGTGCATTTATCAAAGCTTCTGCCTCGAGTAGAATCGTATCTAGGACTTTGTCGTCTGGTTTGGGGAGGGCATCGGCTTCGGAACCAATTGCCACCTTGACCGATCGAACGAGGCGCTCCCATGCTCCTCTCATATGTGGGGCGGCTGGTGGAATGAAGCCTCCTCGAGTCTGGGAAGTCGTGGTAGCCAGTGCGTTATTGCGCATTTCTATCTCTTGTTTGTGCAACTCTTTGCATGTACCTTGGAAGCATGTCCCGTTTTCCGTGTGGAATTCTGCTGGACGCCCCCGCCGTGCAATGAAACGTCGAACTGCCATAATGCAAGACTCGGTAGTCAAGCTGTAGACCACTTCCAATTGTACTGCGCGAATTGTGAGGCTGGTAAATAAGGCTACCCATCCATTGGTGTGGCTCCTCCCAAGTTTAACCATTTATTGGTCCCTAATAGTCCACTCCGACGAAGGTGAATGGTCGAGCGAACGGCTGCAACCGGGCTGCACGGAGCGGTGCCATCGCAGGGGGACTTGGTGGGGCCTTCTTCACTCGAAACATCATACAATTTCTTGCCACCTTCTCAACCTGCTTAGAGATTTCAAAGCGTTGTCGCATCTCGTTGGTTATGGTCTTTCGATTTGAGTGGCGGAAACGGCGATGGAACCTGTATGTAATGAGGAACGTAAGAAGATGTTGCCTAGAAAGGATCGTGGGGTACTAAGCTTCGGTGGTTGCAAAGGTTGCCGCACCGCGGGGAGATGAACCAACCCAGGGCTGAAAATGTCGATAATAAAGGAATAAAAAAAAAAAAGGTTGCTGCACCGATTCCTCCACGTAGCCGAAGTACCCTTTCTTTTTTGACGAGGAAAGGCCAGGTTTGGTACATAGGGCTGGAGTTTGTGACGCATCAGGAAAACCTTACGTTCCCGTCAGAATGGTGAATTCATCGGGGAAAGCCTCGGCCAGTGAAATTTTCCAGAGCGTTATCTCGGCTTGATTCAACTCATCCTGATAGAGAAGACCCCGTCACAGTGTTGGCACGTCTGCATCGAAAGTTGTCAATGAACTGAAGCACAAATGCTAACGTTCCCTGCAAACGAGACCACTGACTGACCCGGGACACGTAAATCAGCGATGGAAAAGTAGAATGCATATGGGTTGGTCGGACTTCTTCACACGTAGTTGTGGCTTGACTTTGATGAGGTCAGAATTCTTCCGGCTGGTGAAGGAACGATGGTCCACTTTTTCACTAATTGGTGGGATCAGCAGTATTCAGTCCGGAGGGAACCCATCTCCATTCCTGAGCATCGCTGACTGTTAGAATCTCGCCGATACGGACTGCAACAAACTGATTGTACCGGCGATGTTCTGATCGGATCCAGGCCAAAAAAGTGCTGGTATCGCCTCATAGAACTCGACGACTTAAAGGGTCAGTGTGGTACCCTTCAATGGACTCTAGAGTTCGAACTCCCAAGACTGCCGCAAAGTGTCCAATTTCGGAAAGTGATCAATCCATTGTTGCCAACGGCGATGAAGTTGTTCGTGAATTTTATCATTCCAGCCGATCGTAGAAGCCCAAACATCTTGCACCAGCACCTTTTCATGGACTAGGAAAAATTACACAAATCCCAAAGGATCAAAGAGACTCATAATCACCTTCAGGACTTAGCGCTTTGTTTGGTGCTATGGTTATCTTCGAGAATTGACCTTAAACCTTCACGCATCGCAAAGGTGTCCACTTTTTGGTATCCATTTCATTCCCAAAAATGATTCAGTGGCTTCCGCACGCACAAGAGCGAAGTGCTTTGCAGAATCGATTTTCCCAGTTCGCTTAAGAGCTTCGTCTTCGTTCGACAAAATGTTGCGAATTTCGTACCCGCCTTTGGAGTGGACGAGTTTCACGTCTTTTACTAGCTGTACTACTTCGTTAATTGTCTTGAAGCTGTCTAGGTAGTCGTCAACGTAGTGATGCTCCTTGATAGCGGCAGCTGCGCGAGGATAGTGTTTTGCAAACTGCTTCGCATTTGCATTCTTAACAAACTGGGCAGAAGACGGCAAGCAGGTGGAACCAAACATCGTTACTTCAATCACATAGACCTGAACAGGTTCATCGGGGTTGCGACGGGAAACGAACATCTGAGAATTCCTATCCTTTGCTTGAAATTTGATTTGAAAAACATATCCCTAATATCTCCGAATTTTTCCTGGCTTCTTTGGATTGATGATAGCCCCTGACAGACTCCAACAATAGTCCTCCGGTGACAGATAGATGCAGAACTGTCAAAGGCTTCATCTTCAAGATACTTTGTATCATTTTATCATTTGGAATACCTTGGATCGTTTGGGGGCTGCAGGACAAGTAGCTGTAGATATCTTGCATCAAATGTTCCAGGTACAATACGAGCTTTTCGCATGTGTAGCTTGCACAAAGCGCCAAGTAGAGTGGATAATGATCAAATGAGTACAGTCACGTTTCAGTAGCTTCTTGACGTATCGGTAGGTACCCATCAATACAGATGCTCCATCTGATCCAAAGCTTATAAGCCTTTTTTTTTGTAATTACTGCCACCGATCTGGAGCTGCTCAAAAATTGCATTGTACTTGATGTCTTCCAAACGTCTTCTTTTACCTGTTGAAGTGGCGGACTTGGTCCGTGCTTCGACCTACCCAGCAGTGGGATGTTAGGCAAAAGTTGACGTCTTTGGTTCGAGTACCACTGAACACATGCCGTTTCGCTCAATTTCCAAATAAAACCTCTGTTCTATTTCCAACCTGCTGCACACTGACGGCACTTTCAACACTTTCTCTTCATATCTTTCATTCTAGCCAAAAACATTAATGTTCACTCTTGGTGCCTCATGGTGATGAGCGAACATCTCCTTCTACATTTATTTATCTGTTTAACAAAAATAAACAACTTCAAGTGTTCGACAGGGTACCCGGGAGCCCTCCAAAATCAAATGATTGTAACTCTGGCAATAATTGACAGATTGTTATTCTTTTGTTACCATTAGATTCAAAAACTCACCCACTTCATGGAAACAAACCGCAATGTCCGTTTGGGTTCATCTGGTTCTTGAAAACCCGGGTTTCTGGGGCTGTGTTCCGGAACGGAGACACTATTTTGGAATATCAGTTGAATCTGCGGGAATGGATGTCAGAAATCATCAAACCGGGCTTTTCGATCACTCCAATTGCTATCTCTGAAATGGAACTAGAACGGTATGAAGGAGAAAAAACAAGAACATGTCTTTTAAAACAATATCTTTTGTTGAAATTTTATCTTTAAAATTTTTAAAGATCAATTCTGTTTTAAGCTTTTCCAGGACTACTAGGATACTGACACATATCTAATGTGTATTTTTGTTTCTATAAAAATCCAATGGATATCAGATGTATTTCGTACATACGCATATTATGTTCTCGTATTGACCTACTCTGCCCACTTTTTACATGGTCAAGTAATTTAATTTTTGTAATTTGTAAATTGTTATTTTAAGTACATCATGGAAGATTGAAGATTGAAATTTTAATTTCAAGCATTTTTGTCAATAATGATACCTTAATTTTGTGTGTGCACAATATACTTAATAAAAAAGAACATGCAACGGGAAAAAGCAGGAACCATCAGGGCACTCAAGTGAAACGACTGCCTCCTCCCTATGGTTAACATTTCGCGGAACGAGGGTGGGCTCTTCGATCCCATCGATTCTAGTGCTGGGAGAGTGAACTTGCTTTTGGAAGAAAATTCTCTTCCCTATATTCTCATTACGGGCCAAAAAATTTGGGCCTTTAATACAGGAGATTGATTATCACAAAAAACAATAGAATCCTGATCAAATCAGTTTTAAGATTATTTCACTGCTATTACCTTGCTCATCATCATCATCGTCATGATGTATAACGTTAATTTGATTATTATAACAAAAAGTTCTGACCTCCATGATGAAATGTCCATTTTCAGAGATGGCCCGTTTTATTAACAGCAAACCAATCTAAATTCGGAACACAAACGGCTGAGAATCAGTTACGCTTCCAGCATAAAAAAAACTCACACAGACATGAACAGAAACACATAAAAACAAACACACACGCACACACACACACATAGGAAAACACCCACAAACACACCCAAACATAAACATGTAAACACAAACGCACGGTCGTGAATCCGTCATCGATGTTACCTTCTGTAGTCCGTCACTGATAACAAATATGAACTGAAGACTGTGTGAGGAGTATACCCATAGCGACCATCTGGCGATCTGGTATAGCATCGGCTAGCGAAATCCTGTTGCAATACGAAGGACAAATAGTTGCGAGCGGAAGTGCAAGACGAAGGTCTTCAACGAGGAACTCTTTGTTGAGGCACTTCGGTTTGACAACGAACTCTTGAACCGAAACGCGGACCAGCTGACGAATACGTTAGTAAGGGCATGCGACGCAACCATGACGAGAAAACTGGAGCCGAAGAACAAGCGGCGCCCTGCGTACTGGCGGAATGAGCAACTCAGTATGCTTCGCACTAATTGTCTTAGAGAAAAAAGACTTGTCCAGAAAGCTAAGACCGCAGCAGACAGAGAGGTACACAGGGTGGTGTTCCGAGCGGCCAGGACCTAATTGAAACGAGAGATAAGACTGAGCAAGACGTACTGCTACAAGGAGCTGTGCCGAGTCGCTGATGCCAACCCCTGGGACGACGCATACCGTATTGTCATGGCGAAGATCGAAGGCCCATCAATGGCTTCATAGCTACATCCAGCAAAACTGAAGGTTATCGTAGATGGACTCTTCCCGACGCACGAGCCAACGACGTGGCCACGTACACCTTACAGCGAGGAAATAAGAAGTAACGTTGAGGGCATGCAAGTCTCGAACGAGGAGCTCGTGGCAGTGGCGAAAGGGCTTAAGGTGAACAAGGCACCTGGACCGGATGGAATCCCTAACGTGGCTCTGAAAGTGGCGATTCAGGCATTCCCGGAAATTTTCAGGAATGTGCTACAGAAATGTCTAGAGGAAGGCCATTTTCCGGACAGTTGGAAAATACAGAAATTAGTGTTGCTGCCGAAGCCAGGAAAGTCTCCTGGGAATCCAGCATCCTATAGGCCAATATGCCTGTTGGATACGCTCGGGAGACTCCCGAAGAGGATCATCGTCAATAGGCTGACGAAATTTACGGAAAGCGAGCACGCAATTGGATGCAATTCGGTTTCCGGAAAGGGAAGTCTACGGTGGATGCCATTCGAACAGTGGTCGAGAAAGCCGTAAAGTCTGTTGTAACTCAGAATGAGGGTACTTGATTACCGGTGCCGAATTCTTAGATGTCAATGAGATGGCCATGAGAGTTACTTTCAGAACCGGGTGCTGATCTACGAGAGCACCGTGTGGCGGAAATCGGTGAACATCACGGCGGGTTTCATCACTTAGGAACGGGATTTACAACGGGGTGCTGACGCTGAAGCTTCCCAAAGGCGTAGTAGTCGTTGGCTTTGCAGATGACATCGTATTATCAGTGAAAGGCGAAACACTTGAAGAAGTGGAAATGCTGGCGACCGACGCAATCGGCATAATTGAAAACTGAATGCAGGAGTCGAAGCTGCCGATAGCCCAACACAAAACGGAGGTGCTGATGGTCAGCAACTACAAAGCGGTACAGTGAGCAGGAATCGCAGTATTTGCTGCAGTATTTGGGTGTGATGATCAACGACCGGCTAAATTTAAACAGCCACGTAGATTATACCTGTGGGAAGGCGGCAAAGGCCATCAATGCGGTAGCCAGAATCATGCCGAATAGCTACGGACCTAGAAGTAGTAAGCGGCGTCTACTGGCTAGTGTATCATCGTCGATACTGAGATACTGGTGTCCAGCCTGACTCTCAGCGCTGGAAACCAAGCGAAACCGGACGAAATTGAGCAGTACGTTCAGGCTCATGACCATGTGAATCATGAGTGCGTACCGAACTATTTCATCGGAGGCAGTTTGCGTCATTGCTGGAATGATCTAGATTGACACCGTTCTCGCGGAGGCCATTGCGTGTTATCTGCGGAGGAATACTAGAGGAGTTCGGAAGCTGGTGAGAGCGGACTCGATGGCAAAATGGCAACGAGATTGGGACACGGGGGAGAACGGTCGATGGACTCCCCTGCTCATACCGGATCTGTCGATCTAGATGAACAAGAAGTTCGTAGAGGTAAACTTCTACCTCACGCAGTTTCTGTCTGGCCATGGTTGCTTCAGGCAATATTTGCATCGATTCGGACATGCAGCGTCACCCTTTCGTCCAGAGTGCGCAGGCATCGGAGCACGTGGTCTTTGACTGCCCAAGATTCGGACCAATTTGAAGCGAGATGCTTGCCAAAATACGGTTTCCGTGACCCGGAAACTGTACACCCAAATGCTGACAAGCTTCCGGGGCTACTGTTCATCACCGCCCGGCACAAGTTTGATGTTCTAGAGAAAATAAGGAAGCAGAAGCTTTCAAAGTATGCCAAGAAATACATGATTTGGTTAGCAATCTGCTCATGTGGCAAGCGGAGTGCACCGTTCGTGACTACCGGGACTGTAAACGGGGAGATCTACCTTAAGGGGTGTCTACAGAAGCGTCTGCTTCCTCTGTTGAAGCAATACGGATGCCCTTCGATCTTCCGGCCGGTTCTAGCTTCGTGCCACTATTCAAATATAGTCCTGGAGTGGTACGAAGTGGTACGGGGCACTCTTGTACCCAAGGACATGAACCCCCCGAATGCACCGGAACTAATGCCCATTGAAAAATACTGACTTTTTATGAAGCAGGCACTACGGAAGCATCTCAAGCAGGTTGAATTTGTGAAAGACATTGATAAAAAGTGGATTTCCGTACAGAAGCAGCTGCAGCCAGCTGTTGTACAGAACCTAATGAGCGGAGCTTAGCGTAAGGTGCGAAGGTTCGGTTATGGTATTGAATATATATGCCAAAAGCTTACTAATGGGTTTTTGTTGTTGTCTGAAGGTTTAAAAAGGATCGGTCAACTACATAATTTTCTACGGCGTTTTTTTCCGTGATACAATTTGTTGTGGGACACCCTTTAGTCATATTATCTACACTTATTTCCACTAATTTCCCAAAGATTTGAATCAAATTCAAATATTGCCATTCTGTATCATGAATTTTATCGGTATTTTATGGAATGGCTGCATGGATGTACGTTTAGACCGATGTAGCATATTCTGGTATTTTCGTCAAATATTGGCGCCACATAGTACGATAATTCTGAACTATTATCAATCAAGAGGCCGTAGTCCGCTGATCAACGGTTTGGAAACAGGAACGTTCTATATGGCAAGGACCCCAAGATAGCGGATAGATTCGGAACTGATAGTCACCAATGAAAAGGTCTTGAAATAGTGAACAATTTGTTCGAAGATAGATACCTTTGTAATGGTCATAATACCAAGCTACAGCCTGATCAGGATGTGCAATTGAACACCAGTGCCACTTAGCGGAAAGATTGTGAACTGTTGGTCATCAATGAAAAAGTTGTGTTCCACTGAAAAATTTATCCGAAGACAACTTCTTTTCAAATTGTCAGGATTCCCAGTTATGACACCTTCAGGAAATATATTGTCATACTAGCGCCACGTAACAGGAAATTTCTGAACTGCTGGTAACCATTCAAAATGGTCAAATGGTTAAAACCAAAGCATCAAGGTTTTGAGGTAATTGGTTTTGCGCATGACATAGTCATTATAGTCCGCGGAAAATTTGATGAAACGGATTCTTACCGGATGAAAAAAACATTGAATCTCACACTATCGTGGCGTAAACGTGAGGGATTGAATATAAAGCCTACAAAAACAACTATTGTACCTCTAACTTTAAGACGTATAATTACAGCAGCTTACCTTAGATTTAGTGATGTAAAGCTTTCAATGACCACGGAAGTATTTGGGGGAAACTTTAGATAACAAACTTTGCTGGAACCAATACATTGAACGACAAATAGGGAAAGTGACAAGTGCTTTCTGGATCTGTAGAAGGACTTTTGGGAAACAATGGGACTGGCCGAATATGATTCATTGGATCTACTCGTCACTTATTTGATAGCCGAAAACCAAACAGAAAAGGGCACAAATCAAACTGAACAAGATGCAAAGGCTTGTCACCATTTCTGTAACTTGAGCAATGCTAATTAATTTTCTTCCTCTAAACCAATGTATTGAATTGGATGCATTGGAAAATGATCTAAGGCTCAAACGGTCCTTGAATTTCTTCGATGGGAATTTTATTGGACACCTAGGGTATTACAAAACAGTTTCAATTGAAGTCCACTAATAATGATGAATGAGGACTGTATGTAGAAAATAAACTATTTTAACCGCAATTTCCAAGTTGATGACGTGACTCGTCCGGATTGGCATGAAGGAGGGCCGAATATTCGGCCCGGATCATTAGTCTTTTATACAGATGACTCGAAACAAGATAGTATGATAGGTGCGGGAATAACTTACCTTACCTTACCAATCAGACTAAGACCGGCGTGGCCTTTGCTGTACACAGGAGTTGACTCCATTCTATTCGGTCCGTGGCTGTTACTCGCCAGCCTGGCTGTCTGCGGAGGGTCCGCAGGTCGCCTTCTACTTGATCGATCCACCTTGCTCGTTGCGCGCCTCTTCTTCTTGTACCTGTCGGTTCGTTTTCGAGAACCATTTTCACAGGGTTGTCGTCCGACATTCTTACGACATGCCCAGCCCATCGTAGTCGACCGATTTTTGCGATGTGTATGATGGGAAGTTCTCCCAGCAACTGGTGCAATGCGTGGTACATTCGCCTCCTCCACGTACCGTCTTCCATCTGCACTCCACCGTCGATGGTACGCAGCACCTGGAGCACGTAGAGCACGCAGGTGCGGGAATAACTGGACCTGGATTTAACTTTTTGGTATCTTTTGGTCCACGGTATTTCAGGCTGCTAGCCTAGAATGTGCAGTAAACTGTATTAGAAGGAAATACAAAAATGCAATTATATGCATTTGTTCAGATAGTTTAGCAGCGCTTAATGTTTTAAAATCAAAAACTCACCCGTCAAAACAAGTTTAGGAATGCTCAAAATTGTTGCAACAACTGCGCTGTTGCAACACTGTTAACTTATATTAGGTTCATGGGCATTGCGGAATCGGTGGATATGTTAAAAATGATTAAAAAAGGAGCATGCTCGCAATTTATTGGTCCCGAGCTCTTGTTTTGGCTTATCTTCTTGTGCTCTTAAAATGGAGCTTCAGTTCTGGGAGAAAACGAAGGTACAGTACAGCTGGAATAAGACCATATATGCCCGGCAATCAAAACGTTTTATACAGACAAACGCTTGTCATACATATCGGATACTAAATCTATCGAAACGTGATCTGAGTTTATACACAGGTTTAATAACTGGACATTGTCCTAGTACTGTGCGACTGTGTTTCACTATTTCACTAAAAATGCAGATTGCTGAACAAAGCTCTTATGAAGCCTTGGATGATCTGAGTTGTTAGCCCCTAAAGGGTAATCAAATTCGAAAGGAATATATCACCTTGTTGGGATCATTGCCAATAATAGTAGTGGTAGTTACTCAGAAAAGTGACTCACCATTGCAATATGGCATATATAAAAAGGGGATTCACCACAGTAGAACAATTAATGGTCGCGGTAGTATCATGTCTTCAGCACAGGGAGAACCATTCAAAAGGTCTTAACCCACTGAAAAACATTATCCAAGACAGCAACATTCTATCTGGTCAAGGTACCAAGATACAGCGTCTTCCTAAAAATAATTAGCACACTAGCGCTGCATGGTGGAGATATTGTGAACTACTGGTCATCATTAAAAAGGTTTTGTTATGGAATGTGTTGCCCAAAGCCCAACGCGCAAGTGCAGGTGCTGCAAAAGTTGGCGCTAGTTCTGGAAAGTTAAAGAAGAATTCAGTGAAAACAAAAAATGCAAAATACCTGAACATAAGTAACGAAACAGCAAGGTGATCTGTTCTTTTTTTTTAAGATGAGGATAGTTTCCTGTTGCAACAAGGTCTATATCCTCAGAATGATAGAATCTGAGTAGTATCGATCAAGAAGATCCTCCAATCTGAACGAGAAGTTTCATGATTGCAAAATCACTCATACCAAGCAGAACAAAGCTGTCATAATCGATTCTAGGCACCTGATTGTTATTGAATTCAGTAGAATTATGATTATAACCGATTTGCAACAAGTATGCTGCTAGGAACTGGTTTAGGGAGCTTCTAATTTTCATAGAAAAGAGTGTTAATACCCGAGCAGGATCAAATAACTAGATAATTGGCCTCGGTATTTAAGAGCTCAGATTAAGAGGCAATATAGCTGAAGAAAATACCTTAAAACTGGTCTCACAATGATATGCGAATACCATTGCGAAATGAGGTAATTCAATACCAAAATTGTACCAGGTATTCCCAGGTATCCGAAATAACAAATGTTGTTATTCGAGAGATATTTTGCTTGTATTCAACCGAATAAAGATCAGATATAATAGATACGAATGCCTGTAATATGTTTCATTTCATTTTCATATTTGATTTTAATATACACACTATTATATAAATACTTCATGGAAATGGGAGAAACCATCAGGGCACCCTATTGAAGCCCTCTGGATGGAGAGAGTGGGAATGCCAGCTCCCCATTGCTAACAGTTTGTGAACAGAGGCCGGGCTCTTCGTCCCGACCATTGGAGTATCCTCATGTTAGATAGCTTGCTCTTTTGACCAATTGTTCGATCTTGTTGTTGGAAGGAGATTCTTTGTATCCCTGTGGATACGTATAAGTGATGTTGCCTATCGATCCACCCAACCCCTGTTTGGCCCTTCATAGAATGGCATGATTAGGATAATCAGTGGTTATTAAAGCTTGATCAAGTGTAACAGTTAGGAGAGCCCATTGCTGTCGGACTTATTTTTCGTGCTACAATGGTTGGTAGTACATATCACACATCACAATCGAGAGATATTTTGTTTGCAATTCTTAGGTATTTTGTTTTGGTATTTTACCTCTTAATCTGAGCTTTTTAATAACGAGGCCAGTTATCAATTAGGTGTTGTTTTCTCCTGCTCGGGTATCAATCACAGTGTTTTGAAAGAACATTTGATAATACATGCTGCAACCATTTTTAGAAGTCGCAAATGAATTTTCCTTCACATTCAGCTAAAGTGACACAAGCCTAGTGGAAGAGCAATTGACCAAAATTTATCCATATAAAATTATGACCTGGCGAACAGGCCCTAAGCCCATTTACTTTTTCCATCTGGAGCAATCATCATCATGTCACCTCGATTTTGGCCTAAGGGCCTAGGCTGACACTCCACCTCGAACCCTATGCTTATCACAATAGATCTAAGAAATGGTCGCAGTGATGAATACACCCAACATGGACAGAAAAACCCTATGCTATGGATGACCCAAGTCAAACGAAATGCAGAACATGGGCTGCATCTGTGCCGAAGTCTCCGAACGACATCAAACGAACACCATCGTAAATAAGTGAAGGAACCTATTCAAACCTACACTCGAATTCCAATCACCCTAATGACCGACAATAATTTCCCAATCGTTCAACAGCTAATTTTCCGCGTTACGACCAAAGTCTGCTAAGTTTCACTCAAAATCGAAATCAATTCCCAATTTTTTGACACTGTTTACTTTTGCATTATGGACCTAATTTCCCGGCCAAGCCAGCATTTTGCCCGTCCTGTCGAGGTGGGCTGAAATAGATAGAAAAGAAAAAGACGCGTCGTAAAATAAATTTCCTCGCACTCTCCAATATAAATACACAGCCGAGGGCATATCATCCCATCAATCGGGACAGGAGATCGCACACACGACGGTTGCGGTGGCGGCCGGATGGATGGACGTTTGCGTTGTTACGTAAACAAGCTGCCAAAGGAACGAAAAAGAAAAAAACACAGGAGAGGAACCTGGACCATTGGACGGACTGTCCAGAGAAATGCCGACCGACACTCGATGGCCGCCATCAATTTTCCTCGGCACATTCTGACGAAACGTGATCTGTGATTTGTCAGTACGCACTCGCATCAACCGACGCAACTCCGCGCAGTCAGCAGTGTTTGTGCGCGCGCAATAAAGACGTCCACATTTTTCCCCACCGAAATTTCGACAGCTTTGTTGATTATGTTGTGCATTGGAAGAGGGTACCTGAACTTACCAGAGGCAGAAAAAAAACCTACCTAAAGTAGAATATAAATACTTACACGCGGCTCATTACTGCGTAAAAGCGGCAGCCCAATGGCCTGTCATAAAACTCATCAACCTCGAAAGCATCACACACACGGCAAACGGCAAATGGTTAGACAGAGAGAGAGAAGGAAAAAGTGCGCACTCCAGCGCAAAGTCCCGATCGACCACCGTCCAGCAGCCAGACGCCCCGGACCAGAAATAACAAATTTACTCATTTCAATAAAATTTTCGTGGGAAATTATTAGAATTGTGTAAACACAGTCACTCGGTGTCTCTACCTAAACACCTTTTGCACGTTGCCGAGTGCACGGCTGTTTGGCCAATGCCAACGGAATCACGGCTGGCAACAACCAACCAACAGGTAAAGGCACCTGAAACGGGATGAATCGTGCTCAAGAATTCGCCCCTCTAAAATGGGAGTTGATTGCGAGGAAATTGACTTGATCACGTTCACCGTGGCACCTTGCGCGGTTTCTTGGCCACAATAGGCTGGTAGGGCTTGTCAATATCATCAAAGAAAATGATTTGACTGCACCAATCGACTTGATTGTGGGTCTATATTTCTTAAGCGATATGCATAGGTTCAGTTATGTTATTTTTGAGAAAGGAAACTCACCGATATTTTTAAAAAACATGTATGTGGGACTTATTAGCAGTATAGACTGTTCCAAAAAATGTGAATACACTATCTTTTAAAAATAAACACACTACAAAGTGTGGCAGAAAATAATGCGAAAATTTGTTCTATTTCTTTCAAATTCCATATTCAACTAATTCAAGCAATCTTATCAACATTTCGAGTGAAGTTATCTTCATAAAGTCCTTTAAAACAAATTTATTCAATGTGTCCTTCATTTTTATTAATAACATCTTCGAGCCGACGCCGGAAGCCAGCCTTTCCTCCGACATTGACTGCCATGTGCGTGTTATGGTTGACTTCAGGGTTTTCACACTAGGGTGTGATGTTTTGCAGGCTCGTGCTTCCACATATCCCCAAATCGAATAATCCAACGGATTAAGATCTGGACTGCTAGGGGGCCACAAATCCTTCGGCCAAAACTTCATGTTATCGTTCAACGGTTGTTGGGTTCGATTGGACGTGTGATATGGCGCTCCATCCTGCTGTAGGACAACGTTTTGGTCCTCGGAGAAGTTGGCCTTCACCCAGGGAAGCACTTGGTCCTTTGAAATACCGATATACACTTCGGTATTGATTTTAACTCCAGCATCAATGAAAACAGGCGGCATTTTGAAACCGTTGATCACGTTCGGCGAGCGTGCATAGCGCGGACGTTCGCTTCCCGGCTTCCGCTGCTTAGGACCATCCTGCAGGGTCGGTAAACTGTTGACGAATAGCACCCCACCACCTTGGAAATCTCTTTCCACTTCTTCTGGGCGAGCAACAAACTGGTGATCACTTCTTTCGCGAACATTTTGACGAATTTGCAATAAAACAAATAGAATTTTTGGATGCAGTACTTGAAAGTAAACATATAAAAATACACTTTCGACCGGAATTAGTCACTAGCTACACGAATTAACCCAATACTCAAGTTTGAACATTTTCGCATAATTTTCTGCCGCACTCTGTATATGAAAATCAACAAACATATGTCCAAATTCACGTGAATTTCTATGTCTACTTCCCATTACCAAGGAGCTCTCCAGGCTTTTCTCATGATACCTTCCATTTGATTCTCCACAACATTTTCCGTAACTTTTCGCTATGTTGCAGATCAAATTTCACTTGAAGCAGTTAACAGAGCTTGTTATTTTTATCCTTTTAAGATGCCTAAAAAATCCTTTAAGATGCCGCTTATCTTCGTTGTGCAGACGTACTGCAGGTTTTCTCGAGAAGACAGCTGGCTCTAGCAGAGAGGTCTTCCTCCTCGAGGAGGCCAACCAACTCCTTAACAGCATTGTCAGCCAGGAGCTCCCTCAGGTGGCCAGGATCCACTGGAGTGGAGCCAGATGTTGGAACCTTCCCACCATCAAGATTGATAACACGATAAAAGGGCCCTTAGAGCGGGATCAAACCCGCAGATGGTCCTGCAGACTGTAAGAGCTCACCTCGCTGACCAATACAGTGGACTACTGTATCCGCTACACGGACGGCTCGGTCAGGCAAGGCAGAGTGGGGATAGGAATCGCTGACTTTA